>JAVXUL010149023.1:0-29564 GCA_035590515.1 Trichilia minutiflora
TGTCTTATTGTGGTTCCAATTTAAAAGTTTAGTATACTTACCTCTTCACACTTCCGACAAAAGAGTTAATCACATCGATCCTAAAGACTCATCATAACCATTATAAGTGTCATCGTCTAATGCAAAAATATACAATAAAAACACTTTAATCTCGTTTATAACAAAACAGCTAAACAGTTAATATTCTAATACTTCTAAATCTAACCTTGAGTTAATCAAGAATTTTTTCTTATTAACTATACAATACACATATATCACCAAATCAAATATTGCCTTAGAAAATATAAACTAATATCATAATAAATAAAAAATATATATATACACTCATAACTTTATACCAACTTGTCTTTATTGTAACTTAAAAGCTGTTCATTATTCTAAATAATACAACAATTAAGCACTTCTTACTCTCCGATTCTGCACTAAGCTCCTACACTTCAAAATTTTATAGTAATTAGAAAACTAGAGATCTGGTAATTAAATTTAAATATGTCATAAAGTACATAATACAAAATCAGTATATCAAATTTTGTAATTTTCAAAAATTATTGGTTTAATTAAAATAATTTACCATTTAGTTATTCTGCAAAAATGGGTATTTTCCAATATCTATGGGTCAATTTTTGAAAATTCGTAAAAATTTTAAAAATTTTATTATTTTTTTGAGTAAAACAGAATTCGACATGATCCTTGTCTAGTATAAACATATAAATCGGTTATTTAAATTCTTAGTATAAACATGTAAATCGGTTCTGTCTAGTATCAATGTCTAGATACTGTCGCATGTCTAGGTCTGCAAATATTCTCTTTTTCTTCAATTTTTACTCCATAACAAAAACTATGCATCATGCAATTACATGCATACGCATTCCTATTACCCAATTCAACTTAGGCTCCTTATATATTTCACAAGTAGAAGAAACTATATGACCCTGCAAACTAGATGAAACTGAGTTGAAATTTTCAGAAATTTCACCTGTTAATTTGATATCTCTAGCCAAAAACAATACTCTTAAAAGTCAACTTTTAATTTAAATAATTATACAGTTTATAAGAAAGTCTCTCTATTTTGTTATAAACTGTTGTTTTAATATGGTTTATATAGTTTAAAACGTGTATTATGTCGTTAGTGTGTGGAAACAAGTAAAAAGGACTCCCGAATCCTATCTAAAAAGGATTCCTAAACTAAGTGGGAAAGAGTAAGAGAAAATTATTATAAAATCAGTCTTGGATTTCAGAATCGACAAGTTACGGTTAAAAAATATTCGATAGTTTTATTCAGAAACAAAAAAACTGTTAAAATTTGTGCGTTCTTCTTTAGTCATGGCTCTCAGTATCTTTCCTAATGAACCCTTTGAGTCAGGACCTATCAAGGAAGAAATCCCAAAAAATGCTCCAAAACATCATATTCTTTATTGGATTCCTCCTCCGGAAGGCTGGATTAAGGCCAATTCCGACGGGGCGTCCAACGGGAATCCTGGACCGGCAGCTTGTGGAGGTCTTTTTCGCGACCATAATGGTGAGTTTTTAGGTGCTTTTGCACTTCCTCTCGGGTGTCAAGATGCGAACTTTGCAGAGATAATGGCTATTATTTTGGTTGTTGAGAAAGCCTTTGAAAAGGGCTGGTTGAATCTGTGGCTTGAAAGTGATTCCATAATGGTTATTAATCTTCTTACAAATTCGTCTTTAGAGCCGCCGCCGCCGCTTCAGAATAGATGGCTAAACTGCAAGAAAATATTGGGTAATAATAAGTTTCGATTTAAGTTTAACCATACTTTTCGTGAGAATAACTTTGCTGCCGATCACTTCGCCAACTTAGGACTCCAATTCTCTTCTTTCACTTGGTGGGGTAAGCCTCCTAACGGTGTTCAAAGGGTCCTTCGGCACGATGCTCTTGGTTTGCCACATTTTAGAATAGGTCGGCGAGAAGAAATAGAAGACCATAATCTGCAGTTGAGAAGAAATAGAAGAACATAATCTGCAAGAGATTATACAACATCAATCATGAGCAAAGAGAAGCAAGCCAGAATTAGCTTATGAGGAATCATCAAGGAAAGCAACAGGGTAGATATTATAATTTGCAAGAAAACTACCGCTACGAGGTTTCAGCTTTCTATTATTTTTTAAGCAATTAAATCTATGAAACGAACTCGAAGGTCCACAATAATTTGTAATTGTATATATCTACAAATGCGATGTAAATTTAAGTAAATGCACCACTTTGTTTTCAATAGCTAGTTTTGATCATAAATACTCAATGCTGAATTATAAAATTAATTGGTTGTTTTCTATATTATGGGAAATAGAATTGAAACCAAAAGAGATTCCTGAGAATTTAAAAAAAAAACTTTACAAAAGTACATTAAAATTTTACAAGAAATATTACTTTAATCGAACAACTATGTTACGATCTCCGTAGAGAAAATGTTTTAATTTAGAATTGACGAAATCGGTTAATGACGATTATATAGTGTTAATTCCGTTGTTATGTTCTTTTCTATGTTATATTTTTATGGGATTAGGATCCAGCTCTATGGTTTATAATTTTTATATAAATGCTAGCATATTTTTTGTATCCTTGGATCTATCATCTATGCATCTTGAGTTGTAATTGAATTCCATATATGCATTTATTATATTGTATTTTATTTACGCATCACTACATTAAAATAATTACACATCACGTTCAAATCTCAAAATATTAAAACCCATTGATCCAGTAGTTTAAAGTTTATAAAAATGTATCGTTTTGCATATCCTTCGGTTAATGTTTGCATATCCTAGGGTTAATTTAATATTGTTGTTTAAAATTCCATCCATCCATGTACAAATTTATGTTAAAAAATTTTCTTTCTGAGATTTTTGCAATTGAGAATGATATGGCATCCACAATAATAACAAAAATATATACTGAGACAGATGATTTATTGATTTTATTTATGTAAATTCATGTGTTAAAACCTTACATTATTATTGTACGTTGGCAGGAATTAACAATCATAAGTACAATGACAACGAGAGAGATCTATGCAATTCCCAGTACCATTGGTTCCAAAAGTCGCGCAATTTTTTAATTTCTTTGAATTACAGGTTTCAGTGTGTGAAAATATAACACTGAGGCTCCCTTATGCTACAAAAGAATTTAAAGTACTTGAGGAGCAAACCTATTTACATATTAAATTTTTTATAGACTAAGGTCCTCAAGTGGTCTTGTTTAAAATATTTTTTATGTAATTGAACCTCACAAAAACCTGTTCATACCTCATACGATTACTCATAATTCAAGCCTGAAATAATAGTTAAATTCCATAATGTTATGCCTGATTCCATAATGTTATGCCTGATGATTAAATGATGTTGTTGTTACTAGGACTAAGCTTTGGACTTATGGTAAAGGTTTTGGCATAAATAATATTTGTCGATGAATATTTTTTATTTTCACCAAGAATTCTTGTCTATTATCTTGTCCGAATGTTATTTTACTGTGTAAATATGTATAAGCATAATTATATTGGGTGGGTGGAATAAATTTAGCTTCGATCTCGGGTTAGGTTTCTTTAAGTAGATTCTCGATTACATGTCATTAGTCCAAAAGGATGTCACCAAATTAAAATTGCCAATTATAATACAGTTTAATTAGATTCTACTTGAAATCGTTAGCAACTTAGTAAATTAATTGGTAATCCCATTTCAAAATGGTCTAACTTTTCTCAAATCCCTTTCTCATACTAAAGAAGGACTAATTAAGTTCGCTGTCTATATATATAAGGTTGCTTCTGTGTTATAACTTGTATTAAGTCAAATTAACCCCGTTTAGAAGAACATAGTCCTATTCTTGTGTGTTTCTCAAGTCTATTGGGGAAATTCTCTGTGCTTTCATAGCTTTAGAATTAGTGAATTACTTCAATGTTTTGGGTAGTGAAGCTATTTGGCTCGTAGTCAATATTCACCAATGAATTCCCCCAAAAGCTCGAGCTCCCCTGCATCAGCAAGCCTCAGGAAAGAAGAAACAACAACCTATGTAACGCCCTAATCTGAAAAGGGTCAAAACAGTTTATCAAATATAATAAATACCACAATTTAATGAGAAAATTTAGCACTTATTAAAACTTTATATGTTAGGACCTATTCGAATATCTTTAATAAGAGTTATAACAACTGTTTAAGATAAAATATTTGCTAATCTAACAGAACAAAATAACATCTGAATATCTAATTCAACGAACAAAATAAAAATTTGAATGATTAAGTCCTAGGTAATCAAAAGACAATAGGAGCATAGCCAAATCTACTACAAGCTCGTCTTTTAATCATTTGAAATTCACAATAACTATAATGAGTTTTTGAGCGCAATATGCAGTACTAGTTTATAATATAAAATAAATATAGATAGATATATAGATAGATATAGATATAGATATAATAATTGTGCATGTTAGGGCATGAGATATAATGGTAGTTATTTTCAAAAGTTCTGTTGCTAAGTGATTCAAATTGCTTAATAGAGCATAAGTTAAAAGCTGGAACCAATAACTAAAGTCTATGACTGGAGCGGGAAGCAACTTGCACTTGGGTTTTAAGTTAGTTAATTTGCAAGTAGGATGGAAAGTCAGTTGGAATTCTGTTATAGGTAGCTGCTAGAATTTGCTAAGATGTTAAAGTCGTGATAACGAGCTAGAGTGAAAGGTCTAGTTGTATAAAATTTAGGTGCTGTGTTTCTATTACAGGGGTGAACAATTGGCAATCATTCTTGAAAAAACCTTGATGAATAAAACTTGCTTTTTTCTTTGAAACACTTGTTCTTCATTCAGAATTCTTTTCTTGTTTTCATTCTCTCCTTTGCTTGTAAGATTCAGGTGCTACAAGGATGATAATGTGTTCGTGATTGATTGCTAATTGAGTGTTGGTGGTTGATAGCATAATGATAGCTTAGTTTCTTGAAGTTGAGGTCCAAAATTCTTAACAATTAGTATCAGAGCTACTAGAAATCAAAGACTATAGTGTCATCTTCAAAGTTCTCAATTGAAAATTTTACAGGGTTTAACGACTTCAATATCTGGCATATTAAAATGAGAGTTTTCTTAGGGCATGAAGGACTGGAAGAGGCTCTATTGGAGGAAGAATAGATGTCAGAAACTTTGATTGATTTCGAGAAGAAAGAAATCATCAAGAAAGGTCATAGTGCAATGGTGCTATCACTAAGGGATGGAGTTCTACAAGAGGTGTCAAAGGAGACCATAGCATTGGGAATTTGATCTAAACTAAAAGCCAGGTACATGACCAAATCTGATGCTAATAGATTGTACATAAAGAAAAGACTATGCTTTTCATTTAGGTGAAGGAGGCTCTATTAAAGATCATCTTGATAAGTTTAATAAACTAATCTTGGATCTGGAAACAATAGCCATCAAGATAGTAGATGAAGATCAAGCTTTAGTTGTGTTAACTTCCTTACCGAAGTTATATGAACATTTTGTGGATACATTGTTGTATGGAAGAACAACCTTGTCAATGGATGACGTTAAAGCGTCTTTGAATTTTAAAGAATTGACAAAGAAAATTGATGAAAAAAATCAAGAACAACAGAAAGCTTGATGGCTAGAGGAAGGACATAAAAGAGAAGTGTCAGGTAAAAGAGTGAAGAAAGATCAAGATCAAGGGGAAAGAAATTAAAATGTTTCCATTGCCATATGGAAGGACATTTCAAATGTGATTGTCTAGAAAGAAAGTCCAAGAAAGGACAAAAGAATACGAAAAAGGAAATAGATGTAGCAATGGCCTCTCAAGAAGATTACAAAGATGTTTTTCTATTGATTGCAGCAGACAACAAACTTGAAGGTAAGTGGATAATAGACTCTGGATGTAGTTTTCATATATGTCCAAATAAAGCTTTATTAGTTCTTTTGAAGCTATTAATGGTGGAAAAGTTTTAATGGGAAATAAGATAGCCTATAGTGTGTAAAGGATTGAAAATGCTAGACTAATTTTATATGATAGAACCTATAAAGCTTTACGTGATAAATGATTGTAATTATGATTCGATTATGTGAGTGAGAAGCTGCGCAAAGTGAGAGAAATATAAGGACTGCACACCCTCCCTGGTATGAGTGGATCCTTTTTAAGTTGCTTATCATTTATTTAAATTGTTTATAAAACTTATGTGTTTTAATATTTTAAGAAGTTAGAAAAATAGCTTTATATTCTATATTTTAATTAAATACTGATTATGATTTATACTTTTATAAACAAATGGATAAATAGACCGTGTCAAAATTGGTTTATAACTTAGGCCGTGAGGCCAATTGAGAATTGATAAAAACTTTATGATTGATCTTTCTTTTTGATTATTGTATTACATTTTGATTTTACAAATGACTGTGAATTTATGATAAATGTTGGTTTTATAAGTAATGAATTAACTTTATTATATATATGATATTGACGATTTTCAATTGATTTGGATTACATGGATGAGATGGTCAGGGGGCAAAGATTTTTTTGCTTTTATTTTGATTTGATGATTTTATATTATGATGAGGCTAAAGAGGCAGTTGATTTGTTTTATGATAATACGACTAAGGAGGCTAGAGTTGTAGTTATAAAGTTAGTAGCCTAGTACAGATTAAGGTAGAGACTGTCTAGGTGAGTAGATTATGGCAAGGTAGCTTAGAAGAGAACCAAAAGGTGACTGCCTAAGTGATCAATGCTAGGTAAGGCAAATAATTGCCCATCTGGGGGCCAAGTTATGAAGTAGCCTAGAGCGGATTGTGCTGTGCAAAAGCAGCCTCTGTGATCTAATACCCAAGTGACTACCCATCTAGGGGCCATGATACCCTAGGATCAGACTTGAAGGAAGCCACCCAGATGATCAGTGTCAGATAAGGCAAGTAATTGCCCATATGGGGGAAGCCATATTTATGATATATCGAGGACAATCATAAAAGTCATTACATGACTACTCCAGACTAACGTCAGTAGTGGACAAAGTTTTTTTAGAAAATAATAATATTTTTATTATGCATTATATTAAATATTTTATAAAACATCCTTATTGGTATTATATGTATAAGAAAAACCCACTAACAGTTAGGAGTTGCTCCTAATCAAAGTAATTATCGAGAAAAAAGACCAACCCTATAATTTTATATAAATAGGCCAAGATTTTAAATAAATGACATGTTTTCTATCTTTTCTTAAATGATAATTTAAATCATTATTTTTATTTTAAAATTTTGTTTTAAATATTATTTATTTGTTATATATATGTGTGTGTTTTTGTGTATCCACTCACACAGTATACATCAATATAGTCTCCCTTTGATACTTCAATTTCAAGTGAATCCAAGATTAATATAGCAAATTACATGGTGGCGATAGCATCAAGACTTAGAACACTTAGATATAATTCTATACTCGATTCACATTTTTAAATTTTAAGTTCATCGAGGATTATGTAAACATTGAAATTATTTTTTTTGTTTCTTAAAGTTGTAAAAAAATTTATAAGCTATGTTTTTATTTTATTCTATTTATAAATATCTCGAAGAGACAAATAGGTATGACTATGATATGTATATTGGATGAAATTTGAATTGTGGTTTGTTGGAGTTTGAATTGTTTGAAATAAATATTAAAAGTGTTTATAAATTATTTTAATTTGTAAATAAGTACCTTATATGTCTTGTAGACTCTTTGATATATATGTATTTTAAAATTTAAAATGCATATAAGAGTATATGACAATTATTATGTGTGAGCCTCATAACCAAAGAAATAACAAAAAATATGCAATAACTTAAACAGATTAATCTCATTAATATCAAAACCGTTAAACAGTTAATATTCTAGTGCTTCTAAATCTAATCTTGAATTAATCAAGAATTTTTTTCTTATGAACAATACAGTACTCGTTTATCACCAAATCAAATATTGCCTTAGAAAATATAAACTAATATCACAATAAATAAAAAAATATATATACACATAATTTTATACCATCATTTCTTTATTGTACCTTAAAAGCTCTTTATTACTCTAAATAGTACAGAAAACAATTAAGTGCCTCTTACTCTCCGATTCTGCTCCGAGCTCCTTCGCTTCAAAAATTTATAGTAATTAGAAAACTAGAAATCTTGTCACTAAATTTAAATATGTCATAAAAATACATAATATGAAATCAGTATACCAAATTTTGTAATTTTTGAAAATTATTTGTAAAATTAAAACAATTTTACTATTTAGTTATTCTGTAAAAATGGGTATTTTCCAATATCTATAGGTCAAATTTTGAAAATTCATAAAAAATTAAAATTTTAATATTTTTGAGTAAAGCGAAACTCAACATGATCCATGTCTAGTATAAACAATTAAATCGGTTATTTTAAATTCTGAGTATAAAAATTTGTAAAATCTCGGACTAGATACTGTCGCATGTCTAAGCCTGCAAATATTCTCTTCTTTTTTTTAATTTTTTCTTCGTAACAACAACTATACATCATGTAATTACAAGCATACGCATTATTATTAAAACTTCACCTGTTAATTTGATATTTCAAAATATCTCTAGCCAAAACAATACTCTTAAAAGTCAATTTTTAATTTAAATCATTGTACAATTTATAATAAATTCTTTCTCTATTTTGTTATACATTGTTGTTTTAATATGGTTTATATAGTTTAAAACGTGTATTATGTCCTTACTGTGTGGAAACATGTAAAAAGGACTCCTGAATCCTATCTAAAAGGGATTCCTAAACTAAGTGGGAAAGAGTAAGAGAATTATTATAAAATCAGTCTTGGATTTCAGAATCGACAAGTTACGTTAAAATATATTCGATAGTTTTCTTCAGAAACAAAAAAAACTGTTCAAATTTGTGCGTTCTTCTTTCGTCATGGCTCTCAGTATCTTTCCTAGTGAACCCTGTGAGTCAGGACCTATCAAGGAAGAAATCCCAAAAAATGCTCCCAAACTTCATATTCTTTATTGGATTCCTCCTCCGGAAGGCTGGATTAAGGCCAATTCGGACGGGGCTTCCAAAGGGAATCCTGGACCGGCAGCTTGTGGAGGTGTCTTCCGCGA
Source organism: Trichilia minutiflora (assembly GCA_035590515.1). Taxonomy (NCBI): domain Eukaryota; kingdom Viridiplantae; phylum Streptophyta; class Magnoliopsida; order Sapindales; family Meliaceae; genus Trichilia; species Trichilia minutiflora. The sequence goes on from JAVXUL010149023.1 coordinate 9,080, forward strand.
CCATAATGGTGAATTTTTGGGTGCTTTTGCACTTCCTCTTGGATGCCAAGATGCGTACTTTGCCGAGATAATGGCCGTTATTTTGGTTGTTGAGAAAGCCTTTGAAAAGGACTGGTTGAATCTGTGGCTTGAAAGTGATTCCATAATGGTTATTAATCTTCTTACAAATCCGTCTTTAGAGCCTCCTCCTCAGCTTCAGAATAGATGGCTAAACTGCAAGAAAATATTGGGTAACAACAAGTTTCGATTTAAGTTTAACCATACTTTTCGTGAGAATAACTTTGCTGCCGATCACTTCGCCAACTTAGGACTCCACTTCTCTTCTTTCACTTGGTGGGGTAAGCCTCCTAACGGTGTTCAAAGGGTTCTTCGGCACGATGCTCTTGGTTTGCCACATTTTAGAATAGGTCGGTGAGAAGAAATAGAAGGCTATAATCTGCAAGAGATTATACGAAATTGATCATGGTTTGCCACGTTTTGGAATAGGTGGGTGAGAAGAAATAGAAGGCTATAATCTGCAAGAGATTATACGACATTGATCATGATCAAAAAGAAGCAAGCCAGAATTAGTTTATGAGGAATCATCGAGGAAAGCAACAGGATAGATGTTATAATTTGCAAGAACAAGCTACCCGGATGAGGTTTCAGCTTTCTATTAACGGACTCGAAAGTCCATAATAATTTGTAATTGTACACATCTACAAATGGGATGTAAATTTCAGTAAATGCACCACTTTGTTTCTTATAATTTTTGCTAGTGTTGATCATAAATACTCAATGCTGAATTATAAAACTGGTTGTTGTGGATATTATGAGAAATAGAATTGAACCTAAAAGAGATTCCTGAGAATTTAAACAGATATCTACAATATATTTTTAACACTTATTACCTTCGAAATTAATCCCTTAATCGAACACCGAAAAGTTCTAAAGAAAGTAACCCCTTAAAACTATTGTATAACGGTTTCAAAGACTGCCCCTATTTATGTAAACCATAGTTTAGAGGACATTGATCAAATTGAAACTTGACTTTCCATGTTTGAGTAATAAATTGAAACGTAAAATGCGTAAAATTATTACTTTACAAATTAGAATTAGAAGAGAGTGTTTTTTTTTTTTTTTGTTGATTTGAGCTTTATTTAAGTAAATGTATTTTGTTCCCAAGAGAATAATCTAATTGATTTAGCGTCTTATCATGAAACCAAGAGACCAAATAGGGACGTTGTTTTCGTATTCATTTTTTTCTCTTCTTCTTTAACTATATCAAGCTCAATTCAATCTCTTTTTCTGAAGGTTCGTTGACTGTTAATTAACCCAAATTAGAAGCAACGAAACACGGCATGCCATGACCTCTACTTTACAATTTCTGACACAGTGAGATTGTGATTTCAGAATGAAAACAATAATCTTATCTTCTTCTTTTTTTTTCTTCTTTCTTCATTTTCCTAGAAATTTTCCCACTTTAAAGAATAGGAATGTTAAGGGACAATACCTAATAGAATTTTATCATATTTTTGGCATTTTTACATTGATATTTGATATTTTACAACTTTCATTCTACAACCACAATAGAAAACTGACTTTTGACTCGTAATAACATGATGCAACTCAAGGCAATGGAGACTTAAAGATACCCATGAGTCCAATTATAAGATCACGCTCCAACAAACTGAAGGCACAATTTCAAATTTATGCACAAGCATTTGTTTCACAAGAACTTTAAGACGTTTTGATGATCAAGTTTGGGGAAGAGCTTAGGGAGACACTAAAGTATATGTGTACGTTGGAGGCATCAAGTCAAGAAGGCTAACACTTAGACGATTTTCACAAGCATAAGTCTAATCAAAGGACTCGGACTTATCTATCTTTAAAAAGGACATGTGGGCTTTTTTAATTATATTTTGGGCTTTGTCATGGATTGATTTGTATTAAGTATGCATGTGCCTTGTTAAAAAGTCATGTATATGACTTATTAGTAAAAAACCAAGCATGTGGGTCTCCATTTAAAGCCCAATCTGCCCTCCTTTTCTGTTTGTTCTAAATTCAATCTTTATTTTTCAATTTTCTGTTTGTTCTTGATTATTATTGTTAGTTCATAAAAAAAAAACATGAACAGTACATGAACAGTGACGTGAATCGTGTGTGAACAGTATATGAATAGTAATATAAACAGTGGAACAAAAATTACATATTTTCTTTATTTAGCCGAATCTGTCCCTTTAATTTCTTCCTTATTCTTACGTTTTCTTTGAGAGATCTTGCTGTTTCTTGATTGATTCTTATATATATATATATATATATATATAAAGAAATCAGAAAAAGAAAAGTCGTGAAAAAAGAAAAGAAAATCAAGATTGTTCAAGAACTCATCAAGATTGTGAATCTTTATGTGTTTGAGTTAATTTACTTGCAAGATTCATCAAGATTGTTAATTCTTGCATCAAGATTCATTTTTTTAATTCAAGATTCATCAAGAACGAATCTGATCCATTAAAGATTTTTTAATCTTTGTTTTTTTCATTCAAGATTCACTTTCTTGCACTCAAAATGTGTGTCTTTGATATAATTGCTTATCTTTTCAAATCTTAAGTTATTAGGACAGATTTGAATGTTCTTGTTAATTCGGGTTTTGGGTTGATTCTTGCACTAGAAATCATCCACATACGTTTTCTTCATCTTGTATGTGTTTATTTTCGTTTTTTTTGCTTTCTTTACATTAAATTGCATCTAGTTTTGTGTTTTCTTCCTTTCTTTAGGTATTCTTTATTTTCTATTGAATTAAGTTGCACTGTTGTGCTTACTTTGGTTGGTAGTAATTGATCCGGACAAGTAAAACTATGCTTGAATCTAGAGTGGTAAAAGGCAAAAGTGTGTAAGCTCATTTAAGGGTAAAAGCAATTTTTTTGAGTAAAACACGAGGGTACCCATTCTGATTTAGAAAGAAACATGTGAGGGAGTGTGTGAGGAGCTATTCTAATGTGTATTTGCAGCTTTTACATCATGACCAATTCAAAAGATAGTAAAGGTAGTGACAAGGATGAAAAGAATAGTGAGGTTGATCAAAACACATTGTTTATCTTAGAGTCTATGCAACAACAATTCTAAAGAATTGAGAACATGTTCAAAGATGTTAGTGATAAATTTGAAAGACAAGGTCAAGCCATTAGAGAATTGTAAATAGAGACTTCAACTAATGGTGCAACAAGGAGGAAGAATGCTAGGGAACCAACTCCGGCGCGCTATGAGTATGAAGATGAATATGATGATGGGGAAGATGAAGAAGATTGGCATAGGGTCAGATTTGGACGAAGAGGGGGACAAAATCATAAAGGAAGAGGAAGGGGCTATAGAGGCCGAGACAACACAAGGGGAAAAGATAGAGTTGAACGTGTTGATAGGAACTTGGGTAGTATCAAGATGAAAATATCATCTTTCCAAGGTAAGAATGATCCAGAAGCTTACTTGGAATAGGAAAGAAAGGTGGAGATGATCTTTGAATGTCGTAACTACTCAGAAGAGAAGAAAGTGAAGCTAGCAGCTGTAGAATTTCATGACTATGCACTTGTTTGGTGGGATCAACTTGTTTTGAATAGAAGAAGGAATGGAGAGGATCCTATTGATACTTGGCCGAAATGAAAAGGGTCATGAAGAAGAGGTTTGTGCCTAGTTACTTCTATACGGAGTTCCATCAAAAGCTCCAAACTTTGAGACAAGGCACCAAAAGTGTTGAAGATTACCATAAGGAGATGGAGATAGCCATGATTAGGGCTAATATAGAAGAAGATAGGGAAGCCATCATGGCACATTTCTTGGCTGGATTGAATAAAGACATTGCTAATGTCATTGAGTTGCACCATTATGTGGAGTTAAGAGGAGATGGTGAATATGGCCATGAAAGTGGAGAAGCAACTCAAGTACAAAAGCTCCAGTAAGGCTTCTTATTCGAACTCCACTACAAATTGGAACTCCAAATGGTTTAAGAAGGATGAGAAGACTAAAGACCAGCCAAAAGAAGAGAAGAGCAAGGCAGATCCGAAAGGTACCTTTAAAACTCCTAGTTCTTCTAGTTCTAATTCTGAAAAGCATAAAACTATTAAATGCTTTAAATGTCTTGGTGTTGGTCATATTGCTTCTCAATGTCCAAACAAGAAAGCAATGTTTATGAGAGGAGGAGAAGTTATGTATGAGGAGGAAGAAGATGATTTGGCTTCTATGCCTAAGTTGGATGATTGTTCTAATGTGGAAGTTGAGGATGCACCTAGGGGTGAATTGCTTGTTACTAGACATGTTTTGAATGCTCAAATGAATGAAGACAGAATTGAGCAAAGAGAAAATATTTTTCATTCTAGATGCCTAGTGAATGAGAAGATTTGTAGCCTGATCATTGATGGAGGGAGTTGCACTAACGTGGCTAACACGTTGATGGTGGAAAAACTAGGGTTGGAGTGTTTGAAGCACCCTAGGCCATATAAACTACAATGGTTGAATGACATGGGAGAAATCAAGGTAAATAAACAAGTCCTTATATCTTTCTCCATTGGTAAGTATTCTGATCATGTACTTTGTGATGTTGTACCTATGTATTCTAGTCATTTATTGCTTGGTAGACCTTGGCAATATGATAGGAGAATGTTACATGATGGTTTAAGAATAGGTACTCACTTTTTATGGGAGATCAGAAGTTTGTTCTTGGTCCATTGGCGTCAAAAGAGGTTCATGAAGACCAAATACAACTAAAAAGGAGTATGGAAGCAATACAACAAAAGAAGGTCGAAAAGCCTTAAGAAAATATGATTTTATAAAAATTAAGGGGAAGGCCGAGAGCATTTCAAAAGGAGAGCAAAAATTGAAAACAAAAGAAAAAGGAGTGAGTGAGACTGAGAGTGAGAGAAGAAAAATGGGGAAAGAGGCCTCAAAAGAAATTCAATTAAAAGGCCCAAATGAGAGAGAGGGTAGAAAGAAACAAAACTTCTATGCAAAAATGAGAGATGTAAGGGTTGCTTGTGAGGAAAGGAGATGCTTGTTTGTACTCTTGTACAAGGAAGCTTATTTTAATGAATCTGACCTTGACCCTTGTTTGCCTAGTAGTGTTGTTTCTCTTTTGCAGGAATATAGAGATGTTTTCCCTGAGGAGTTGCCTAAGGAGTTACCGCCCGTTAGAGGAATAGAGCATCAGATCGACTTCATGCCTGGAGCGCAGATTCCAAATAGACCAGCTTATAGAGCTAACCCTGAAGAAACTAAGGAACTCCAAAAGCAAGTAGAAGAGTTGCTATAAAAGGGACACATTATCTGATTCTGTTAAAAGTTTTGGACTTTCGATAGTTTAACGGGGATAAATTACACAACTAAGAAAGAAAATTATTTTTTAAGGGGGAGAACGAAACATATTTTGAGTAACTGTCTTTAGTACCTTAGAAAAGACACAGAGTTATATGATGATGGATTATAAATTAAGTGTTACTTTAGATCATCATTCTTGGATATATTAGATTAAGTAGTTACATCCCATGTTTGTGTCTTTCAACAGACATTACAGAATGTTCAGTATTGTCTCAAGACGAGATCGTGTTAAGGATGGCTAATGAAGCAACAGTTGCTGTTGAAGCCAATGGATCTTGCGAGCTTAGATTATCTACTGTATACATTCTGAGTTAAATTCTGTGTTGTATTTTACTCATGCCACTAGAAACATCATTTCAATATCTATATTATATAAAGATGGTTACAGTGTATAGTTTACTAAAAATAAATGTTTAATACATTTTCAAAATGTATTAGTGGGAAAAGTTGTAAATACAAATGGATTATATATTCTAAAATTGAATAACAGTTATTCAATAAATCCATTATGAGTAAAAGAATTCGTAGTCAAACAAATCTTACATATCTATAGCACCATAGACTGGTTCATATAAGAGACAGAAGATTGATTCAACTTGGTACAAGTGGACTTTTAAGTTCACTAGGTTAAGAACCCTTACCAACTTATGAATCATATCTTCAAGGTAAGATGGCCAAATCTCCCTTTAAAGGTAAAGGTGAGAGAGCTAAGGAGTTATGAAACTCATACATACGGATGTATGAGGACTATTTAGCACCAGAGCTAGAGGAGGATTTGACTACTTTATTATCTTTATTAATGATATGTCATGATATGGGTATGTGTATTTAATGAAATACAAATTAGACTCCTTTAAAAAGTTCAAGGAATTTAAAAATAAAGTAGAAAAATAGACTAGAAGGAGTATTAAAATTCTGCGATCAGATCATAGAGGAGAATACTTAAGTACAAAGGTTCAGGAATTCTTAATAGAAAATAGATTATCTGCCAACTAATTGTATATGGTATGGTGTTATGGAAAGGAGGAATCACACTTTATTGGATATGGTACGATTTATGGTAAGTTTTATAGACTTACTAGTTTATTTATGGGGATATACTCTTCTTACTGTTATATATATCCTTAATAAAATCCCATCAAAATCAGTCCAAAAGACTCCGTATGAGATATAGAGTAGAAAGAAACCTAATCTCGGTTATATGAGAATATCGGATTGTCCAACTTATGTTGAAATTGTTAACCCTGAATAGTTGGATGTAAAATCTGAGAAGGGAAGATTCATCGGATATCTAAAGATAGTTTAGGAAATTATTTCTATTTTTATACTGATCAGCGTATTTCGATCAGTAGAAATGCAAACTTTTTAGGAGAAGAGTTCTTGGTAGAAGGTGGTGCAGGAATACAAATTGAGCTTAAAGAAGGGTCTTTAGAAGCTCCATTCGATGATATTAAGGATGGACTATCCAATCGACAAACCTCAAATTCCAATTAAAAAATCTTCTAGAGTATCACAACCTCCAGAGCGATACAAACTTTTTTATATGAGCAAAAGTTTGACTTTTACCTTGTAAAAGAGGCTGATCATTTTAATGATCCTAGAAGTTATGAAGAAGCTATCCTGGATAAGGATTCAGGTAGTTGGCTAGAGGCAATAGATTCTGATATGTAATCCATGTATACCAATTAAGTTTGGACACTTATTGATCTACAAGAAGGAATTGTTCGTATGGGTTGTAAGTGGATCTTCAAGCAAAAGCTTGGTAAGGATGATGAGGTTGAGACCAATAAAACACAATTAGTTGTGAAGGGTTATACTCAGAAATAAGGGTTGGATTATGAAGAATTCTTTTCACCTGTAACTATGATTAAATCCATCCGTATTATGCTAGTCATTGCATCATACCATTATTTAGAGATCTGGTAGATAGATGTGAAAACTAAATTCCTTTATGGATATATTGAGAAAAATATTTATATGCAACAACCAGTTGATTTTATATCCACTGCAAATAGAAATAAGGTATGCAAGTTACATCAATCCATTTATGGATTAAAGCAAGCTTGTCGCAGTTGAAATAAATAATTTAATGATATAATTAAATCGTATGGATTTGAGCAAAATCTAGATGAACATTGTATTTATAAATGGGTTAAGGATCATGTTATAATTTTTCTCATACTATATATTAATGATATATTATTAATGGGTAATGATATAACTATGACGACCGAGGAAAAAATCTAATTATCTAGAACCTTCTCAATGAAAGATCTTGAATAATCGATCTATATTTTAGGAATTTGTATCTATAGAGACATAGCAAAGAAGGTAATAGGATTATCCTAAAAAATATACATAGAAAAAATAATGAAGAAGTTCATTATAGAGAACTCTAAGAGAGGTCTCTTACCCTTCAATCTTGGTTTTAATCTTTCTAATGATATGGGTCCAAAAATCAATGAAAAGGCATAACGGATGCGTAGTGTACCTTATGCTTTGGCTATAGGTAGTTTGATGTATACAATGCTATATACATTACCTGATATAGCATGTGCTATAAATGTTAAGAGTAGATATCAGGACAATCCTGGTAAAAAATATTTGTCAACTGTTACAACCATCTTTAAGTACTTGCGAAAGACTAAAGATTTACTTTTGACTTATTCATCTCAAGAGTTAAGTATTTAGGATACTCAGATTCTAATTTTTAGTCAAATGTGGATGATAGAAAGTTTACATCTGATTTTATTTTTGTATATAATAGAGGAGTTGTTAGTTGGAAAAGTTCCAAACAGACAACGACATTAGACTCTACTACTAAAGTTGAATATATTACTGCTTCTGAAGCAGCAAAAAAGGCTATTTGGATGCGAAAGTTTGTATCTGAACTTAGTGTCGTTCCTAATATAAGTTATTTGATAACTCTATTCTATGACAATACTAAGGCTATTACACAGGCGAAGGAACCGAGGGCATACCAAAAGTCTAAACATATTAAGCGTAAATATCATATTTTGAGAGAGTTCGTTGAAGCTATAGAGATATTGATACAGAAGACTCCTTCAGCGGATAATGAACTGAACCGTTACCTTAAGAAGATGGGTATATGGTACAACAGTAAATGGCTTTAGTGCAAGCGAGAGATTATTAGTGTATACCATAGAAACCATTCATATTGTCGATTTCAGGGTTGGTGATCTTTTATAAATTTTTATTTCTTAATGAAAGAATTAGTTCTTTATTTACATATATTTGTTGCTTCCTTTATTTTTCATACAAATGAATAAAGAATGTATGTAAATTGTCTAAATAAATTTATTTAAATATTAAATAAATTAACAAATTATTTTTTACATACGTGTGTAGACTTTATTATGTTTTTGATGATGCTTTATACTAAATAAAATTGAAAATTGATTATTGAATAGCATAATTAAATTGATTGTGGAATATACTTGATTTCCTAGTGTAATACGTGAATATTGTGATGTTTAAATCAATTCAAAAATGCATACTTCACTTGTAGTTTTTTGCGCGAGAAAGTTTCATTTTGTAGGAGTTTTGGGCAAAGTATCGATACATTGGATAGTGAGTATTGATACATGAGAAGATAAAGTGTATGGGACTGCTCACGTAGCAACACATTCCAGCCAAGTATTGATACATGGATACAGTTCAGAGAGAAGTATCGATACCCATCTTCGAAGAGATCAAGGATGTTCAAAATCAACTGAAGTATTGATACATGGAAGACCAAGTATTGATACATGAACTGTCAAGAAAACAAAGTATCGATACATCTGAAGCCAATTATTGATACAGAGATGGAGATGATTTCCTCAATATAACCAAGCATCGATACATGATCACTGAGGTATCGATACATGGAACTGATCTATCAATATCTTTAGCAAGTATCGATACATGGAAGAAGTTCATAAAATTTCAGCAAAGTATTATACATGAAGTCTGAGGTATCAATATATGCACTATTAGCACACTGTAATGGCTAGTTCAGAGCAATAAATACCGCCATTAATGAGCAGATAATAGAGCCATTGGAGAAATTCATGTCAAACATAAATACAACCATATTTGTAGATTCAAAAGTTGTTAAAGCATAATACTTAGAGCAATCAAAGAACTGAGAAACATTCCTCTGTGATTAATTTCATTCTCTCTGTTCTTTTATCTTTATTTACTCTAGTGAGAGAAAGTTATGCATATTAAAAATATACTCTGTTGAGAGTTTTTCTTCCAAAAATTCTGTTTATTCAGATATTGTATTTGGGTTTCTCTTCACCCTCTTTAAGAACAAATTGTATTAGGTTTCACTTCACTCGTGTTAAAGAAAGTTGTATTTATGAACCCTTCACCTTATAAGAATGAGTTATAACTGGATTTCTCTTGATACGTGAAATTAAGATTTAGTGATCCTTGGTGTGAGTGGATTCATTCGAGAAGAGTGAACGTAGATTTATAGTCAAACCACTATAAAATTAGTTGTGCACTCATTCTTCTCTATCTTCATATTAATACTATATAAAACTCATCTTTGTCATTATTTCATTACTGTCTTCTGCACGAAAATTTGTTTTAAACTCTAAAAAGCTTTAAAAATTCAATTCACCCCCCTCTTGGATTGTGCCATCTGGGCCTATAATTGGTATCAGAGCCTTTCCTAACATTATATAGGTTTTAAACATCTATGAGTAGATCATCATGGCATCATCATCCATTCTTTCACTCATGGTAGAGGGTCAGTTAATAAACAGACCTCTATTTTTCATTGGAACTGATTATGCATACTGAAAGAAATGGATGCAAATATTCCTTAGCACACTAGACTTTGATATTCTTATAATTATAGAGGATGGTTACACACCTCCTATGACTATAAATGAAAACACTAAGGAGAGAAAGTTAAAACCAAAAATAGAGTGGACTTTAGAAGAGAAAACTCAATTTCGGTTGAATGGAAAGGCTATGAATGTTTTATACTATACATTAGATAGATCCAAGTATAAGAATGAGTTCTAATTGAATTTCTCTTGACCCGTGAAATTAAGATTTAGTGATCCTTGGTGTGAGTGGATTCATTCGAGAAGAGTGAATGTAGATTTATAGTCAAACCACTATAAAATTATTTGTGCACTCATTCTTCTCTATCTTCATATTAATATTATATAAAGCTCATCTTTGTCATTATTTCATTACTTTCTTCTGCACGAAAATTTCTTTTAAACTCTAAAAAGCTTTAAAAATTCAATTCACCCCCCTCTTAGATTGTGCCATCTGGGCCTATAATTGGTATAAGAGCCTTTCCTAACATTATATAGGTTTTAAACACCTATGAGTAGATCATCATAGCATCATCATCCATTTTTTCACTCATGGTAGAGGGTCAGTCAATAAACTGACCTCCATTTTTCATTAGAACTGATTATGCATACTGGAAGAAATGGATGCAAATATTCTTTAGCACACTAGACTTTGATATTCTTATAATTATAGAGGATGGTTACACACCTCCTATGACTATAGATGAAAACACTAGGGAGAGAATGTTAAAACCAAAAATAGAGTGGACTCTAGAAGAGAAAACTCAATTTCAGTTGAATGGCAAGGCCATGAATGTTTTATACTATACATTAGATAGATCCGAGTATAATAGAGTGTCTGATTATGATACAGCCAAAACCATACGGGATATGCTTGAGGTTACCCACAAGGGAACTAGTAAAGTCAGTGACTCCAAGATAAGCATGCTTGTTTATGATTATGAACTCTTCAAAATGAAATCCCATGAGCCTATTAAAGATTTGTTTACACGTTTCACTGATATTACTAACGGTTTAAAAGCACTTGGCAGGTCATACTCGAACATGGACATAGTCAACAAAATCCTCCGAAGATTGTCAAAGACACGGGAAGCAAAAGTTACTTCTATTAGAGAAGCCCATAATCTTAGCAAGCTCTCACTCGAAAAACTGCTTGGCTTGTTGATAACGTAAGAGTTAAAAGTAAGTAGAAGCGAACATGATGATAGAGAAAGTGAAAAGAAAAATGTGGCTCTCAAAAGCACCAGAAATGAAAGAAAACAAGAGAGTACAAAGGTATCCTTAGAATATGACGAGTTTATACTAATGGCCAGAAAAATGAAGAAATTGTTTGGAAGAGACAAAACCAGAAGAAGAAATTAAAGAAGAAGAAATTTTTTAGAAAGAGGACAAGTCAAAAAAATTCAAGAAAAATAAGAAGAAGAAGAAAGAGAAAGAGGTGATTTACTACGAATGCAAGAAGCCAGGACACACCAGACCAAAATGTCCTACCAGGAAAAACAAAAAGGATTGGAAAAAGAAGAAAGCAATGAAAGTCACCTGGGATGACTTATCTGAAATGGACCGTTCCTCTGCCTCCGAAGTTGAGCATGCAAATTCTACCTTATGGCAAAAGGAGATGATGAGGTAATTTCTAAATCCTCCTCTGAGTATTATGACACATGTTCTGATAAGGAAAATAATTTGATGCATGAAAAACTACTTGATTTATATGATAAACTAAAAATTGGCTTTGAAAAACTGTGTGATAAATACAAAGAGAAAAAAAAAGAAATATTCTATCTTAATAAAAGAAAATGATAAATTAAAGTTGAAAAATATTGTCTACAAATGTGATGATGACTTAAATGCACTGAAAGGGAAAAACAAAGAGTTGAATGATGAAGTCACTAAGCTAAAAAGAATCTTAGCAAAGTTTACTTTAGAAAGAGATGCTTTAGATCAACTACTAGGTAGTCAAAGGATGGTCTTTGATAAAGCAGGGATCGGATATAAACCTAGTATAAAATAGAAATCATACTCAAATTACTTTGTCAAAGCATCTGGATATGTGACCTCATTTGTTAAATGTCATTACTGTGGTTGTATAAGACATCATATCAATAAGTGTTCTATTAGGAACAATACTTATAGGGGACCAAAGTTGTTGTGGGTTCCCAAAGGTACCAAAGTTATAAATAATGCTCCTAAAGTTAGAAATAACGTATATGGACCCAAGGTCAAATAGGTACCAAAGTAAATGATTGATTTTCTTGTAGGAGCAGAAATTGAAAAGTTCAAACATAGAGGTCAAGTGGTTTCTTGACAGTGGGTGCTCAAGGCACATGATTGAAAGCAAATAGCATTCGTGCATCTCACAAAGAATAAAAGAAAAGATGTGATCTTTGGAGATAGCAGCAGAGGCAAAGTAGTTGGCATTGAAATCATTGAGGTAAACAAAGTCAAAATCTCAAATGTACTTCTAGTGAATGGCTTGAAATATAATATGCTCAGTATCTCTCAGTTGTGTGATGTTGGGTATAATGCCATATTTCTCAAAGATGCATGTGATTTGTTTGATGCAAATAAAAATAGAATTTTGCATGTCTCTAGGTTAGAAGATGTTTATGTGATTGAGTTGAATAAAGTGGATGTTGAATCTTTTGTGTGCTTGCAAGTTATGTGTGATGATTTTTGGTTATGGCATAGACGTTTAGTGCATTGTAGTATAGACCTCATTAGGAAGTTAGCTAAGTATGGCATGTTAGAGGACCTTCTTAACCTCAAATTTACCAAAGATAAGACATGTAAACCATGTCAAAGAGGTAAACAAGTGAGGAGTTCATTCAAACCTAAAAATACCATTTCCACATCCAAACCTCTTGAACTCATTCATATGGACCTTTTCGGTCCCAATAGAGTTGCATCTCTAGGTGGTAAACATTATGCATATATAATTATAGATGACTACTCTAGATTCACCTAGATGTTTTTCTTGGAAAACAAAAGTGTTACATTTGACGAATTTAGAAAATTCTTTAAGAGGATCCAAAATAAACTTGGTTATCATTTGGTGAGAATTATAAGTGACTAAGGCGGAGAATTTGTAAACCAAGACTTTGAATCATTTTGTGATGAGAATAGGGTCACACACAACTTTTCTGTACCTAGAACACCACAACAAAATGGGGTAGTTGAGAGAAAAAATAGAATATTGCAAGAGATGGATAGAACCATGCTCAATGAGTAAAAGCTACCTAAATATTTTTTGGGCTGAGCAATAAACACTGCTTGTTATATTTTCAATCGAGTGTTGATTAGGAAATTCCTAGGTAAAACTCTATATGAGTTGATCTATCAAAGAAAACCTAAAATTAAGCCCTTTAGAGTCTTTGGATGCACTTGTTACATCCTCAACACCAAAGACAACATTAGAAAATTTGAGCCAAAGTCTGACGTGGGTATTTTTCTAGGTTACTCTTCAAAAAGCAAAGCATATAAGGTGTACAATGAAAAAACTCAGGTTGTAGAAGAAACCATGCATATCACTTTTGATGAGTTAGAGCCTGAGTTAAAGAAAATGCTTGTTAAGGAGAAACTTGATGAGATAGATGTGACCAATAAGATGAATGACTTGAAGTTGAATGAGGATCCCAATAAGAAGCAAGAAGATCTTGTAGAGAGTCATTCTAGAGAACTTCTAAATGCTTGAAAGTATGCATCTCAGCATCCTAGAGAGTTGATCATTGGTGATCCCTCTGAAGGAGTCAAAACTAGGAAACCATCTAGAGACTTCTTCAAAATCTTAAGAAAATACAAAATCTCGTATTTGTGTCTCATTTAGAGCCAACAAAAATAGATGATGCATTATTGGATGAGGATTAGATCATGGTTATGCAAGAAGAATTAAATCAATTCTAAAGGAACCAAGTTTGGGACTTAGTTCCAAAACCTCATGATCATTCCATCATTGGCATCAAATGGGTGTTTAGAAACAAGTTAGATGAGCATGAAAATATCATTAGAAATAAAGTTAGGCTTGTTGCTCAAGATTATAGCCAAGAGGAAGGGATAGACTATGATGAAACATATGCTCCAGTGGCTAGATTAGAAGCTATTCGAATTCTCTTAGCCTTTGCATATTTTAAGGACTTTAAACTTTTTCAAATGGATGTAAAGAGTGTCTTTTTAAATGGTTTTCTAAATCAAGAAGTTTATATAGAACAACCTCCTGATTTTGAAAATAAAAAATTTTCAAACCATGTTTATAAACTTACTAAAGCTCTCTATGGGTTAAAACAAGCTCCTAGAGCTTGGTACGAGAAACTTAATAACTTTCTATTGGAAAAAAACTTTGACAAAGGGAGTGTTGATAAAACTCGTTTTACTAAAACCAAAGATAATGATATTCTCATTGTGCAAGTATATGTTGATGATATTATTTTTGGAAGCACAAATGACACTCTTTGTTAAGATTTTTCTAATCTAATGAGAAATAAATTTGAAATGAGTCTAATAGGAGAATTCAACTTCTTTTGGGGTTTACAAATAAAACAAACTTTAGATGGTATTTACATCTCCCAAACCAAATATGTTAAAGATCTTTTAAGAAAATTCAAGCTTCTAGATAGCAAACATGTGGACACTCCTATGAGTTCATCCATATCTTTGGACAAAGATGAGCAAGGCAAAGGTGTGGATACTAACCTTTATAGAGGCATGATAAGTTCTTTACTTTACTTGACTGCATCTAGACCTGACATCCTCTATAGTGTGTGTGTTTGTACTAGATTTCAATCAAGCCCTAAGGAAACACACTTAAATACCATGAAAAGAATCTTTACATACCTAAGAGGCACACAAAACATGGGATTTTTCTATCCCAAAGATGGTTTATTTGATCTGAAAGGTTTTTCGGATGCGAATTTTGAAGGGTGTAAGATTGATAGGAGAAGCACAAGTGGTGCTTGTCATTTTCTAGGAAATACATTAGTGATATGGGTGAGTAAAAAGCAAAAGTCTGTTGCTTTATCTACCTTTGAGGCTGAGTACATATTCGTAAGTAGTTATTGTGTACAACTTTTATGGATCAAACATCAATTATTAGACTATGGCATGGATGTAGAAAAGATTCACATCATGTGTGACAACACTAGTGCCATTAATCTCACGAAGAATCCAGTACATGATTCATGAATCAAGCATATTGAAATTCGACATCATTTTATCCATGACCATGCTTAAAAGAATGATGTTTGTATTGAATATGTTAATACTGAAAATCATTAGCAGACATTTTTACAAAACCTTTAGACAAAACTAGATTTTGTGTTTTAAGGACTAATTTGGGAATGATGTATATTGAGTGACATGTCTAAGTTTTTAACACCTTTGACTTTGAAATGAATGATGTTTCATCATTTATTTTCTCACATATCAATACTTATATTGTTTGAGTTACAAGTTATATCGATACGTGCATGTTTTTAGTTGAAAACCCCTTCGAGTATCGATACATAACTATCGAAGTATCGATACCTCACTACTTTTATTTCCAAGTATCTTTACTTTTTAAGTAAAGTATAGATATATGCTATGCAACTATATCAAGTATCAATACATTTACTCACACGTATCGATACCCAAGCAGACTCTCCTACCTTGCATATCAAAGTATCGATACATGGTCCCTAATGTATCGATACATGGTTAACTATCTGGATAACTGTCAAGAGTTAGTTGGCATTAAATGTGTGAAATAGTGGGCTTTAAATACGTAATGATAATGGGAGATAGTTACGCCAAGTGGTATCTCTTTGGAGGCCCAAATTCTTTTGTGTCCAACGCTATTAACTACTTTATCTCTCCAAGCTTGACACGCATCACTATTCTTTTATTTTTTCAAATTTCTTTGAATTTGTCACCTTTATCATTATAACTTTTTATCTCCCATATATCGATGCATATCACCTTTTTCACTTTATATATCGATATAGTCATCATGAAGTATCGATACTTTGTTTCCTACGTATTGATACTTGGACACTTTTCTATTTAAAAGGTGACAGTCTTCCTCATTTATCTTTCTCTCTCTACTGTAACTACTTTCAAACTTATCTCTCGTATTTCATTCTCTCAAATCTCTCAATGATCTCCATGACTTCATGAATGAAGATTCCTGCTAATCCATGAGCTGGAAACATTCGTGCCAAGACCAGGATGAGGGACAATAAGTTACTCCATCATTGGAATCGAACCTATGGAGGTTCATCTCTCTAGAACAGCAAGAGGGATTCTATTAGTGTGTATGTCCTAGAAATCATTCGTGTTGTCGATTTCAGGGCTTATGATCTTATATAAACGTTTTATTTATTAATAAAAGAAGTAGTTCTTTATTTACATACGTTTGCTGCTTCCTTTATTTTTCATGCAAATTAATGAAGAATGTATATAAATTATCCAAATAATTTTATTTAATTATTAAATAAATTATCAAATCATTCTCTACTTACGTGGTGTTGATTGGGCAACCATATCATATAGTAGGCATACTAGATGTCACCTAATGATATTATATAATAATATATGTCGACTGACAATATGTGTATTATCATAAGGGCATTAGTGTGGATTTATAGTTAATGAACTATTTATCAAACAGGACTGAATATCGATGAATCATATGGTATATATGTAGTCAATGATTTATTGATAGATTATAATAGTGTGCAACGTAATCCTTTAACCTGAGACGTCTGGAATCGAACTCTATATGGATGGATGTATTTCATATGGTATATACATGCAGGGCTAATCACGCCTTGTACAAGAAGCCAGTTTAGGTATACTTTATTCATATAGGTGTTCGGTTGACAGTCAAGATGGGATCTGTTGGTTTGACATATTGGACTAAGAATTTTTATTACCTCATCCAAGTCGAGTTCCTAATTGAATGTCGATATACTGTCTAGATTATAAGTCAATGGCCATCGTATAATGTTGACATATGGTTGATAATTTGAAGTAATATTGAGATTGGGGTTTCGATAGTCTATGAACCCCTATCTCGATCAGGATACGACGATAGAAGTATATCACTCACATGTTATGTGCAATCAATGAAAGGTTTGATGAAGATCCTTCTTTATCATAACTTAGGGACTAAGACACATTGTTAGATACTAACCATAGTTATTGAGCAACCGAAATGTTCAGAGTTGAAATGTTCGGTATATATTCACGGCTGAGTCACGGTGAACCTTCATGATCCACCAAGATCCTCGAATTCTTCTTTATATAAGAGAGATATAAAATATTATCAGTAAAGTGATAACACCCTCATGATAATATATAAATAGGTCAAAACTGATACGTATAATAGTTATACGTATTAACAACTCTATAAAGTGTTAAATAGATAATATAATGATATCATAAGATTATTTAATGTAAATAACTTGCCAAAGTTGATAATAATAATTATCAAATATATTAAAATATGATTTTAAGGTAAAATGATGAAAATTAAATGAAATAGTTTTATTTAGTGCAAAATGATCATTTTGCCCCTAATGTGATACATGTATGTAATTTATTATAAATTACATATTTAAATTTGATAATTTTGATTATCAAACATATTAAAATACGATTTTAATATAAAATGATAAAATCTAAATTAAAGTGTTTAATTTAGATGGAAAAGATCATTTTACCCTTATGTGCAAATGTGATCAAGGACATTATGATAATTGTACCATAATTATGGATTTTGTTTAATCCATAATATTAATTAATTTGTTAATTAATTTGGTTATTAAATAAAGTATTTAAATATTAAATACTCAAATAAAAATTGATTTTATTTTAATTGCTTGAAATTGAACACATGTCACTTGACGATTTTATAATGAATTTGTCTTTGTTTTTCATTTCAATTGATCCATTTGTAAGGTTGTACACATATTAGATGAGTATGGTTGTATCACATTAACTCTATTTAATTAATATATTTATTAGATAAATATAGAATTAATTAAATACAAAATAAAATAAAAAAATATAAATATCTTTAGATTTTTCATTTTCAATTAATTTTTGGCTTCAAAAATGGTCTTTCTCTCTTCAAAATTTTGACCAGCCATGGAGGAGTGGAGAGAATGGTGTTAAGTGAAGAGGAGTCATGATTTTGGCTCTTGTCTTCTTCACAAAAGCATCTTTGCATCAAGTCTCATAAATGCCCTAAGGTAATTGTCTTTGAAAATATTTGTTTTTCATACTTTTTACCTAAGATTTTTAGATGAAAAATTTACAATTTATGCATGATTTAGATCATAGAACCTTCAGTACATGCTAAGCTTCCTCAAGAAAAGTCCTGCCCCGACTCTCGACGAGATACTACATTTGTATTCCCTCAGGAAGAATACTAGCCTGTACCCTAGGTGATACTTCTTCTAAGTTCGTGGAGGATTCCAGTCTAGAGTGAAGTGCACTCCTTCCTACAATAAGGATTGAAAAGATCGTTGATTTATCACTAGCGGAGATTGCACCAAGCTTTCTCCCTATTCTCTTCCTCCCTCCTTCCAGGAATCTGGTAAGCATGCGATAGATACTTTGACTCTTTTACTAAGGAGGGAGCTATACTAATACTGACGGGTTCTCTATTACAGTCATTGGGAGGGATCAGATGGACATCTCGATGGGTGTTAAAAATAAGCTCCTAGAGCTTCCCATCATGGATATGAAGCAACTGTTGAATGAAAATAGCATGATAGCCTTAGGGTTGACATCCAAGGCGATGTTCAGAATCGAGCTCTCTAAGCTGAGGGCGCTCTCAACTCACTCTTTTTGACTGGCTCTTTCTCTTTCATTTCGACGACTAACTGTGTCTTCTTTAGTGTAGAAGAGATGACTAAAAAGACTTTGGTGGACATGAGGAGGTCTAGCGACGTCCTAAGGAGCATGCTCACCAAGGGGGCTTTGAATACATCTAAGGCCGCTGATTCGAAGACGAAGGCCCCGAGTGATAAAAAGAAGGGGCCGACAAAAGGAGATCCCAAAAAGACTCCCAAAAAAGAGGGAGGAAAGAAGGCCGTTCGCCTTAAGGAGAAGGGCATCTCCTTTAAGGAGACAAGGGAGGAGCTAGAGAAGCGTCCTCCAAAGGTTGACCCAGCCCTGACTAAAGATAAAGGAAAAATGCCCGTTAATGAAAGCATGGCTAAGGCGAGGAAGAAGTAAAAAGTAGACTTTTCGCCTCGCCCAATTGACAATCAGTCGAAGAGGATCTCAAATCATGTGGAGGGCGCAACAGTCTCCCAAGTCTTGGGATAAAACATGCAAAGGGCCTCAGGTCAAGGCCAAACCCAAAAAGGGTTTTGAGTGACAAACCATTGGGCTGTGGGACTGGACAAGGGCGAGAGAAGCCCCCTCTTTTTGTGATAGAGGACCCATTCCCGGTCACCAAGAAAAGTGCCGGGGATATGGATGGGATTTTTGTGGAAGACCTCTCTGAGAATAAAAAGAGAATTTGGGTACCTTCTTCTTCTGGCGAATTTCGCTCAGGAGGTAATCTCGCCCAAAAGAGACGAGGATATGACAGGCATTCCTCTAGAAGAGGCTCTCAACTGGTTGAGTATCTTCTCGCACCGAATGAGTCCTTTTCTCCTTTGAGTTGAGTTCTTGTAGTTTTTCTTTCTTTTGGAGAGACTAACCACCCTTGTGCCCCTTCTTGATCCAGAATGCCTACATGCTGGACCTCTTCATCGATGACTTCAGGAATGCCCTTGCTATCAGGAAGCAGGCATTCCAAACCATGAAAAAGTTGGAGAAGAGGGCCCAGGATATGATTGCAACCACCTAGGAGCAGGCCGTTAAGGAGAAAGAGGAGCTGACGGCCAAGATTTTGGGCCTGGAGGGGGAGAGGGCTCAGTGGCTCAATGAGAAAGAAGACATGCAGGGCAAGCTGTCAACTACTGAGACTTAATTTCAAAACCTGAAGGCCGAGAGCGACCTTACTAAGTGTGCTAGGCGAATGGTCACTAGTTAGTTTAATAAGTTGAATGAACTATAACCCTGAAGGAGGAGGATGATCGCCTGAAGGGGCAGTACTCAATGATCCTATTAGAATCAGTGAGGTCGGAAGATAGGACGTGTTTCTTGACAGAGGAGCTCCGGGTATTGGAAGAGATGCATAAAAATTTATAACAATCCTCTGAGGAGCAAAGGACAAAGCTAGAGAAAGTACCAGCTTAACTCGCCGATCGGTATGACGAGGCGTAGATTTGACAAGTCGCCTCTTCCTTCAGGAGTACTCGGAGTTG
>JAVXUL010149034.1:0-14238 GCA_035590515.1 Trichilia minutiflora
ATTTTGTAACTTTACAACTTCTTTTGGGCCACAATGTAATTACCCAAAAGATACAAATCAAAATCAAAGATATTTAACACTAAGGGGCTTTAGTAAAAAAACCCCAAGGACCTTTTGAAAAAGGACCATCAATAGAAGACTTTAATTTTTGGATACACTTCAAGACACATTAACCTTCCTTTTATAATGGAAGGAAAGGCTAACCACTCCCTCATTTAGCAATGTGAGATTTGATAAAAAGCCAATTTTCACAAAAATAAATAATTTTGTTGATATATGAAAATTCTTCTCAATCCCCAAGATCAGAATAACTTCCCTTCCCTACTTGCTAAACATGTAATGGCCCTACAAATCACAAAGGACAATCAAGAAAAAGGTAAATGGTTTGGTGAAAATTCTTATTTCTCTTAAGAAGATTATATAAAAAAAAATAGCAATAATTTAATAGTTTAATTTTTAAATGCATACCTCATTCATTTTTTCCTACCTTGTTGTGATAGTTTCAAGCTCAACTGTCCTCATATTTGCTGTAATCAAGGAATTTCCAAAGATCATGATTCATAAGTCTTTTTTGTTGGATATAATCACTTAACTATAATATCTTCTTTTTTATCACGGAAAAATCTACAAGTTTAAACACTTCAAATGACCAGATAATTGTAAAAAGAGATCTCAAAGTCAATCTTTATAGCTAAGACCTTATTAATTATTTCCCAAAACTAAATTATTGGATATCTAATGTAGGTGAGCCTTATGGTTCTTTTTCATTTATTAATCCAAGGGCTTTCCCGACATCGAGCTTTTAATCTCAATTGCAGCTATCTCAATTGCAGCTAGGTTACAGAACTTAGTTAATATTTCAAGCTTGAGGTCAATCATTCCCTAAAATCTTTGATCTTACTTATATTGAGTTCAATCCCAAGAACTATACTATCTCGAGTCGAGGTTTTTCTATGACGTTTTTCTTAATGGTAGTGGGCCACTGGGCCTTATACTAGATTTTAGCTCATAAAATAATTTCTCATATTCTCGAATATTTTATCCTCCAATAGTTATTAATTTTAATTCACATAAGTTTTAATAAGATTATTGATCTTAATTTTGAATAACTAATGAACTTGTATTTATCTATTATATTTTTTGAGTTATCAAACAGTGAACTCAATAATATGATTAAAATCTTGATAACTTAAAAATATAATTTTATAGATAATAAAAAATATATTTACGAATGAAATCTATTAATATAACATTTTTCTAAACTGTTTATCATGCTTGATTATTTGAAACTGTGGCTGCAATTCATTCAATAAATGTATATTGAATAATAATAATATCTATTTATAAATTTAATTTACAAATATAAAATATTTAATAATTTAAAAAAATAAGTAATTAAAGAGGTAAAATATTTATTATAATTGGCTCAACTTTAATTACAAATATTAAATAGAGAATCAAATAAGCTGTTATTATTGGTCGAATACTAAACTCAAATTTAATTTAAAAGAATTTTAATTAAATAAACTTTTATTTTGTTAAGAAAGGTAACGAGGTGCAACTCTCTAGACTTTTAATAGAATAACCGAAAATTAACCTCGAAAACTAGATAAATTATCAGATAACTGGGTTTAGGCTTTTCTAAATTTTTGAGTTAGGAAGTTCATGGGTCTGCAATCGCTCTGTTGGCTTATTTAAGTCCTTCTCAAACTTTCATGAGTGTATATAAAAAAGGATAGTTTCGTGTGAAGTAGATGCATGTTCTTCTCCAGAGAAAAAGAAAAATACAGTAGTTTTCACACAAAACAAAACGTTCATGTGAATTTTTTTTTTTTTTTACATTAATCGTTTATCAAAAGCATCCCTTCTTATCTTAATGGTTAATACATGGAAACGTTTTACAGTAAAGGATTATGTTACTGTCAAGCATCCTATATTTTACTGGATAAAAGAATGAATTATCTACAGTATTACTATTAGTGTAATTGAATTCTTTATCATTCGCTACTTATTGACGCTGACAATCTTTCTTAGGGTTTCTATAAAACATAATCTTGGAGAAAAATAGTTCTATATACCGTCTCCAATAGCTTTATGGATCAATAGACATTCATTATGGACCATACACATTTTATACTATTTCAATTCCCATAATTTATTTTCTCCAACATTGGCTAGCACTTACAGCCACACCAACTTCAAATCAGCAACTCAATCTCCAACTCTGCTAATTGACATTCATCCAATTATACAATGACGAATTTAATAGTCTAAAACTATGAAACTTCTGATATCATTTCACTTTTCGAAATTTTGGTATTGAGAGATTTTAAAAGCAATTTCATACTTACAGGGTTTTTGCTTTTATAGTAACAAACTAAAGGCTAGCATTTTACAATTTGGGAAAATTTTATCAAGGCTATCTTTTAATTAAACGTCATTCCTGGTGGAATTTCATTTGATTTGATCACTTTTGTTTTCTGATTCAGGTCTCACTAAATTAAAATGAAATGCATGCATGGGACAGATATATTTTTAAAATGAAATGCATGCACGGGAGAGATATATTTACTTTCAGGTTTCTCCAATTGCAAAAGGATCAAAAAGTTGTGATAACCACCCAAAGAAAAAAGTGAGAAATGAATTAACTCTAAACTTACATTTGAAATTGTTATTTCAGAGCTTAGGAACACAAGATAAATATCATAAACTGGTGTGTTAATTCCTTCGTAGAAAACATAGTTTAAATACAATAATGTCTTACATAATGCTTGCTAAAAATTAGAAAAACATAACCACTAACTTAACACATAACTGAAATAAAAAAACTGCTGCTTTGTGGTGACTAACTGCTGCTTTGTGGTGACTTGGATCACTTGATTCATTCAACAGAAATCATAGTTTAAATGTGAACTAAATTGCAAAAAAAAATTCGGTCCGTTAGTGTTCTACTGTTCTTCATCTGTCATTGTTTCATTTAGTAGAATGAAAGGTGTATTTTGCTATGATGTGAGTTTCGACAATGAAACTGTTGCTAACATTGACATTAATTAACATGCCATAATGTTCATTCTCCAATTGCAGTATAATTAGGTTTCCATCATTTTCTTACAACATGTATGAGAAAAAATGCATGCTATATTCCTTCATTCAACAGTCACTTATGGTTTAAGAAACCCTATTTCTTCAATTTGTTTTGATTGACCATAGTTTAAAATAATACAGTTGCAGCCGTCAAATCTGAAGAACCAGGACATTTACTCCAATCTCAAGAAACAAGAAAAATACAGAAAACTTCAATCAAGATTTCAGTAACAGAACAAAGCAAGCATAACTGGCAAGCCATAAAGATCACTCTCGAAACAAGAAACAATGGAGAAATATAAAGGGAAAAAAACAAAAGAACAAAAAGAAAACAAGATGCCACCAAGAAAAACTTCAGAGCCTCCTTTTATTTCCTCTGTTTTTCTCCTTTTTTTAACTGATAATGGTTAGTCTAGCCTAATATACTCCCGATAGTAACAGTCCGAAAATCATCTCTCTCAATTTATAAAAAAAACCTGACTTCTTTTAACCAGCTGTAACAGAAAACACTAGATTATGATTTCATGTACGATAGTTAACATTAGTTATTAACCTACTTGTAAAATTGATAAATCACCAATTCTTCGATTTTCACCTCGATTTAACAATTTTATAACCTTTATATAGCTTTTTACTATATTCTAGCAACTTACAAGTTCTAATTCATCACCTGTAATCAACTTTTCAAATGTTTACATCTACTAAAATGATTTAAACCACCATATTAGAAACACAAATGCCTTACACAAAAATAATCATTCAAGCAGATCCTTCTCCTAAGTTCATCATCTCCCTACATAAACAAAACTTATCAATAGAAATAGCTTTGGTCAATGTATCTACTATATTACTATCCGTATGTACTTTTAAAAGCTTGACCTTCCCTTAAGTAAGGATGTCCCTAATAAAATGCAATCTGAAATCTATGTGTTTTGTTCTCTCATAATAAACATGATGTTTTGACAATTGAATTGCACTCCAGCAATCATAATAAAATTCAGCCATATAAAAAGACATCTTTAACTCCTTTATAATACCTTACAACTGTAACGACTCTTTCACAATTTCTATCACTGTCATGTATTCAGCTTCAGTGATTGACAAAGCAATTACATGATGAAGAGACACTTTCCACTTTATGGAACAACCTTTAAACTTAAAAATAAAGCCAGTCAATGATCTCCTTCTATCTAAATAAGCAGCATAATCTGCATCAACAAATCCTTCAAGTGAATCTGACTTCTCTACATTTTTTTCATACACTAAGCAATAACCCAGACTTCCCATAATATACCTAAGTAACCACTTTACTGCCTTCCAATGTTCAAGTCAGGATTGCTCAGAAACCTGCTCAGTATGCTGACTCCATAAGCTAGATCAAACCTAGTGCACACCATCTCATACATGAGACTTCCAATAGCACTAGAGTATGGTATTTTTTTCATATCTTCCTTCTCCTTCTCTGACTTTGGACATTGATCTTGAGAAAGTTTAAAATGAGCTGCTACCTGTTTAACCTATTTAGCATCTGACATACTAAACTTGTGTAATACCTTTATAAGATAATTCTCCTTAGAAAGCTTTAGAATTCCCTTAGCTTAGATTCTGATTATATCCATCCCAAGAATCTTTTTAATTGATCCCAAATCTTCATGTCAAATTCTTCATTCAGTAGATTCTTTAGACTCGACAGCTTTTCTTTACTCTTACCTGCTATTAACATGTCATTTGCATAAATTAATAGAAACACCATATAGTCTGTATTGTTGCCTTGAAAATAAACACAATGATTATATTCACTCCTTATGAAACCTGCTTTCTTCATAAAAATATCAAACTTGAGATTCCATTGTCTTGATGATTGTTTCAATCTATAAAGAGATTTTTTTCAGTAAACACACCAAGTTCCTAGCATCTTTCTTGACAAAACATTCAGACTGATTCATAAAGATCTCTTCTTCTAAGTTGTCCTGAAGAAATGTTATCCTCACATCCATATATTCAAGTTTCAAATCAAAGACAGCTACCATAGATAATAACAATCTTATAAAGACATATCTTACAACAGGTGACAATATTTCAGAGTAGTCAATTCCCTCCTTCTGAGTAAATCTTTTGGCTACCAATGTTGCCTTATACCTCTTATTCCAATCTGTTTCTTTTTTCTTATTAAAAATCCATTTGCATTACATTACTTTTTTGTCATCAGGTTTTTCCACCAGTACCTAAGTTTTATTTTTCTCCAATGATTCCATCTCTTCCACCATAGCTTGATACCCTTTTTCAGCATTTAGTCTTTCTAATGCTTCTCTTACTATTAATGGTTCATCTCTATTCACTTCCTCAATAGTTAACAAGACATACATAATTAAATCTGCATATCTATACCTGTTAGGAGGTTTAATTTGTCTTCTAGTTCTATTCCTAATTAACCTATAATCTGAGCATCCTTGAGCCTGTGAAACTTGTTTATTTATTTCTCCAGAATCATCTACTTCATTTTCTGATTTAGGTTCCTTAACTTGCACTCCTTGTTCTTTTTCTTCCTCACTTATAGATTCAAACTCCATTTTAAAGTGAGATTTTTTTCTATGAGCATCTTCATTATCTTTTAGTTTATTAGCATTAAAATTTTATTAGAGCATTAAAATTTTCAGTTGTAAAGCCTTCTTCTATAAACTTTACATCCCTGTTGATAATGGATTTTCCTTCTTTACCACTATAACGTTAAATCTTTCATCCTTAATGCATTTTGAGTAACCAACAAATACACCTTTCACTGTCCTTGTGTCTAACTTTTCCTGTTTCATAGACATATATACAGTAGATTTAAACATTCTCAAATTCTTTAATGAAGGTACAACACTTGAGCACATCTCTTCTGTTGTTTTATACTTCAAAACAGAAGATGGACTTCTATTTTTCAAGTAAGCTGCAGTGGTTACTACCTCAGCTCAAAAAGACTTAGATGATCCAACACATATCAGCGTGCATCTGACAATTTCTAGTAGATTTCTATTCATTCTTTCAGCACACCATTTTGTTGAGGTGTGTATGTTACTGTCTTATGTTTAAAAATGCCATTGTCATTGCAAAACTTATTAAAGGTTGTATTACATAATTCAAGGTTATTATTAGTTCTTAATGCCTTGACCTTCTTATTTTTCTAATTTTGCACTAAATTTAACTATTCTTTAAACTTTTCTAACACCTGATCCTTAGACTTTAAGGTATAAATCCACACCTTCCTTGAATAATCAGTAATTAAGAAAAGAAAATTTTTCACTCCTCTGAGAGATAAGGTCTGTGCAGATCCCCGAAGATCAGCATGTATATAGTCTAACACAAAGTCTGACACATACTTTCCTTTATTAAATTTTATCTTATAATGCTTCCCAAAGATACATCATTCACAAAACCTCAAATCTTTACCTGTTACTCCCTTCAATATCTTTTGTTTAATTAGCTCTAACAATCTTTTTCACCTAAATGGCCCAGCCTTCGATGCCAAAGCATCAATTTATCTTTATTTTTCACAGAGACAATACTTACATCTCTAATAATTACATCACCTTCCATTACATATAATTCAGTCTTCTTCTTTACTTTAATTATCACTAAAGCTTCTTTGCACACTTTAAGAACTCTATTTTTAATTTTAAAGGTACAACTTACAGTTTCTAACATTCTCAGGGATACTAAATTTCTTTTAAGTCCTGGTATAAATCTAACTTCCTGTAATTTTACTAAGGCACCATTATTCATTTTCATTTTTACTGTCCCTATACCCTTAACATCACAGGTCATGTTATTTCCAAGTATTACTTTTCACTTATTTTTTATAGTGAGATTTGAGAAGAGAGATTTACTTGAGCACATGTGAAATGTGCATCCAAAATCCAAAATCCATTCTTTTGTACATACACTTATTTTTTATGAGGTCATTAAAGAAATGCTTCCTGAAAATTTGTTTCTATCACCATTGCTGAATCTAGTTTCTTTCTTGCAAATTTTGATCCATTCTGTTAGTTTCTCTCAAGGTAATTTCTTTTAAAATGACCCTCTTTATGGTAGTGAAAATATTTTAGTATCTTGCCTTTAGATCTTGATCTGAACTCTCTTTTTTCCTTTGTATCTCTTATGTTGGTTCTCCCTTTGACATTCAAGCTTTCACCTGAATTCTTTTATTTGTGTTGATTCCTTTTATTCAATTTTCTTGAACTAAGTACATTCTTAACATCACTCATTAAGACAAAAGATCTACCATATAGCATTGTATTAATAAAGTGTTCATAGGATTTTGATAGAGAAGTCAATACAATTAAGGTTTGATCTTTATCCTCCACTTTGACATCAACCATTTTAATATTCAACATTAATTTGTTAAATTTGTCTAAATGCTACACTATCGAACCTCTTTCTTCAAGTTAAAATGCATACAATTATTTTTTCAAATATAACCTTTTGGCTATAGATTTTTGTTGATATCTCTCTTTTAGTTTCTACCATATGTCTCTTGTTGTAGTTTCTTTTGTTACTTCTCAAAGTACTTTTCTAAAAGGGAAAGGATTAGGTCACTTATTGCCTTTCTTTGAATTTTGTTCAATTCAACATTAGTAAACTCTTTTCCTTCAACCTTGATTTCATCATCCTCCATAGCATAATCAAGGCCCTCATGTTCAAGAAGAGCTTGCATCTTTAATTTTTAGAGAGAGAATCACTATTTTTAGTAAACTTCTTTATTCTAAACTTGGTAGTCACCATTTCTCCCCTGTAGAGATTTCTTGGATTAGCTTTGAGGTTCCTACAAATTTCTTCTTACTCTTCAAAGCTCTAATACCACCAGAAGAACCAGGATACTTACTACAATCTCAGAACAAGAAACAAGAAAAATGCAGAAAACTTCAATCAATATTTCAGTAATAGAAAACGAAGCAAGCGTAAATGGCAAGCCATAAAGATCACTCTCGAAACAAGAAACAATGGAGAAATGTAATGGGAAAAGAAGAAAAGACCAAAAAGAAAACAAGATACCACCAAGATATTAAAGCTTCAGAGCATACTTTTACTTCCTATGTTTTTCTCCTTTCTTTACAGCTGATGATGGAATAAACCCCCAGTCCAATCTATTACTCCCGACAATTATAACAGTCAAAAAATCATCTCTCTCAATTTACAAGAAAACTCTAATTTCTTTTAACTACTTGTATCAGAAAACATTAGGTTACAATTTAATGCATGATAACCATCAGTAGTTAACATACACCTACTTATAAAATTGGTAAATTACCAATGATTCAAAACCTTCTAAGAAATTACCAATTGTTCAAAAAAGAGAACAAATGTTTGGTTACAAGCATGATAGTAATGAAAAATTCCGGTATCAATGGCAGCTAATTATTTCTTTAGGCATACCATTTTTGTTGTCATGGGGAGATCTTGCTAAAATTTACCACAGAATTTCAAACTTATCTGAATGGTGAATAATACTATCACAAAATATGTATACCAATTCAGCTTCACCAATAATTCAATTTTAATCAACTGTACATTTCCTGCATAAAGAAATCACAATCATACACGTGGAACTTGACCAATTCTGTAGGCTTCTTAAGGGGAAAACTTGACGGTTGGAAAAGCCAAGAGGGTTAAGAGAAATCAAGTATGGAATTTGACAAAAATTCCAATCTGTTTTTTGGTAAAGTTGTGGCCATGGCGTCTTGGTTCTTTATCTGCATAAATTGTTGTGCAAAAGCTGTAATATTCCCTTATCGACCCAGATGCAAATTCTAGTTTAGATCATGAATATAATCCATTTGATGTGGATAACATATTCATTAATTCTCTTTTCGCAAATTTTAAACTCATCGAACCCTATAAGAAGATTGATTCAGGGTATAAAAGTAGTGTTGATTAAACACTTGACAACATACTCGGACTTGTAATTTTATGTAGATCATTCCAGGTTTATGCAAAGTTATGCATTATAGTTCATATAAAGGACATGATTATCTCCGAAAATCTTGGATTCATTTTGACTGGTGTAAATCTAAACTTCGGATTCGTGGTCCAGATTAAACGGGAAGAAAACTCCGTTATATATTACATCTGAATGGAGTTACTGTTTTCATTTTTTTAAAAAGTGATTTGATGAATGTATGAAATCTATGACGCGTTGGATACGTGTGATTAATAAAAGCATCTAGGAAAATGATAACGATTCCAACAATTCTAGGGTTTATGTTAAACAATTTTCACATGTCTTGAATGAGAATATGTCTGTCTATCATCTTTATTCATTATTCATTGATGAAGCAATTAGGAAGAAACTAAGCATGAATCATTATTATTAAATCAGAGAAATATGAGTCAATGGTTTGAACTTTGAATTTCATATATAGGAAAGTTTCCAGGTTGCTCCTTCTTCTAGTTTGACAGCTAACAGTTAATGCTTCTTGCCTGCTTCATTTTGAAAATAATGATCAAAATGAAAACTTCTACGTCCATTACTATGAAGGGTTCAATAATTATTCAGGTTTTGACTGTCAGAAGACAAATATTTACTGCAAAATTGCAAACGTGTAATCTTTCTATCTAGGTTTTACCATACTTATGCTTATGTGTACCACATATATATGTACACATATTTTGATTTTTTTTTTTTACTACAAGAAGAAAGTGAGAATATATTAAAGCATCATGAAGAAACAGAATTTTTAGAATATGGGATTCTTGGGAAACAACTTTGAACGATGGAATTTCCTCCATAGATTGCTTTATGAAGCTATATTCAACTTGAGTGTTTTCACTGTAGCATTGGTGGGCAGCAAGGGAAACCCACCAAAACATATCCATCTATCTATCTATTATGCATATTAACACTTTCAACACATGATCTATCAAAATTCTTTTATGATTTTTGATTAAAGATGTTAATACGTATTGATAGGGACATAGGCAGACTTGAGAAGCTGAACAAAACTTCAGAAAAAAATAAAAAATATGGTTTCATTAAAATAAAACGTTATCCTTTAATGTAAAAAATTTACAAATTAAACCAATTAGCACCCACAAATTTTGCTCTTTTATCTATTTTTCATATTAAATATAATAGAAATATACGTAAATCAATATAATTTTTGTCTAAAATAAATGTAATAGTAAAAATTACTCAGCACAAGCAAATTAGGTTTTCTTTTCCATGGTGGGGTATCCCCACCCAAGCGACCTTAACCTACTAATATTTTTTGTGGGTTCAGCATCATGTGTACAGCACATTGCCACTTGGGCCCATTTTATAGTGGATCCCCCTGTGTATCTGCTCATAGTCAAACAAAAAGCTGCCATCAAAAAGATTTCTATGAGTTGTTAATTATTTAACTAGGATACCCCTTTTTGTTCTTACTAATAACTTTCTCAATAATACAAATGATATAATTCTTATAAACATATTATTTATATAAATTAATATTTTAGTGTTTTATCACTATCATATATTTTATTTTATTTTATTAAAAATTTAAACATATAATAAAGATATAATATATCACATCAATTTATATAATTACACAATATTCTTATGAATTAAATAAGCACTACCATACATTTGAACCATCGTATTAACATCAATCAACCAATGGAAACTCAATTATTTGATGAATTGACATTAACTTATTAGTGTCAATATGTTATATAATAAGTAAATGTTAATTTAATGAATAGATTATTATTGAAATTATAAAAAATAAAATTTTTATTTTTTTTAATAGAAGAGTTAAATAAGATTAATTTTAACCTTTTAGCTGTGAACTTTTCATGTATAATCTTTTAAGATGAGATCAATTACATTTGAAAATTACAAAAACAAGTAGTAATTATCTTGATGTAGGGACCAAATTTTTCCTATTAGTAATTAAAGTAGAAATGATTCGGCCTTTTATAATGCGGTGTGGGTGACAAAAGAGACACTCCATGTGCTCATTTATTCAAACTTATTATCAATTGCTTTCGTCTTAATATGCATAATTTAATCTCAAATTGATTATGATCATTTAGATAAGAAGACAAATTCTACCAAAAAAAAAAAATTGATTGCAATTTACAACTTACCAATGGGGAAAAATTGTGAAAGTAACATGATTAAAAGGATTAAAATATAAATCATAATCATTGATTATGAATATATATGTGAAACATTTCAATTAAATTTCTAAAAGAAAATATGGTTATCTTTTTAGTAGTACTAAGTATATAATTTCTTATATAAATTTGATCATACAAATTAATGTAATATAATTATATTATTAACATATATCTTATATTTTTTTCAGAAGTAAAAATAAACAAAAAAATTGTGAAAAATAGTATAATCGTGCACATTTATATTATTGTTTGTTTTATTCAATGATCAACTAATTAAAGGGATGAAAGGATATTTGCCAGTTTGCAACAAAGAAACAAGAAGAAGCTTCATGAAATCTGCAATGAAAGAGAGATCCAAAGAGATAAAAATAAAATGAACAACATTGGACATTTATGAAGTTTACAAAAAGCCATATATATGCAAATGCAACGAAGCTTAAAGAAATGGTAATTACTTGCATAAGCAGAAAAATAGAGGCATTCCTTTTAAAATTTACGGCATATGAATAAGTTTTAAAACTTATCTTCAATCCATTTATGAATTTGTCTATTCTTCTTGCATTGCATTTTCTCGAAGCAGATGAAGAATCCACAATATTCATCCCTACTCCTCTTGAGTACTATTGTTTGATTCTTAGAAACGGATAAGTCAATCTTTCAACCCATTTTAATTTACTAGACTAGATTGTTGAATGCTTTTTCTAAGGAAAATATGACTAGATTTAGACCAATTTTTTTTTTTTGGAAGGAGGACAAAAGGGTTTTAGTATGACTTCCCCAATCAACATAAACATAAAATTTTTATTTATTTTACATTTAGAAATCATATTTTTAATTCTTATTTTTGTCAATGGAGTATCAAAATTAACCCAAAACCTTTGATTTAATATTAAATTAAGTAACCTTACTTTAATATGTAGTTCAGAGACTAGATCGTATCAAAGTGATTATAAGCATGCTTTAATATGAGATTTTCCTCAAACTTGATTGGTTCATTTTGATCTCACTTTTTCTTGGTGGATGAGACAACATCTTGTATGTGGAGATTATGGGCAGTTTCTGACTTTTATTTTTAATATTAATTAATTATATTATAATATTCCCATATCAGTATTATTTAGTTGAATTTCAAAGTTTTCTAACTGTGCTATTAAGCACCGTATTTAAAATTGAGGGAAAAAAAAAAAGGACGGACAGTTTTTGATGCGTGTCTACTTACTAACTGTATCAATTCTAATATGGAATTGATAATTTGAGATACGACATGATTATTTGACATGATTATTTGATATGAATTTAATATAATAAATAGATTCAGATTTAAAATTTTTAATACAAATAATAATCGGATCGTATTCATGTCATACGATTAATAATTGTGCCGGATTCGGATTTGACCTTTTGAATTCGTTTATTCGTTTAAGACACGATTAATTAAATGAATAATTGTGTTTAAATAAATAATTATATTTAAATAAATAATTATTTAGTATAATAATTTTATTTATTTATATTTAATATTTATTTTATATTAAATCAATAATTAGTTAAATAAATTAAATTTTATATTGATTAATTAAACGGGTTGAATAAATTGGATCGAGTTAATCATCTAATCATATTGTGTTATATCACTTATTTAAAAAATAAATGATACGATTAATAAATGGATGACACAATTATTAAACGGATGACCCGATTAATAAATGACTCGTATTCGGATTGAAGATTATTGACACGATTAATAAATAGATCGTATTCGGATGAGCACAAAAAAATAGTATAAATTTGTTAACACAATACGAATACAATACGTTTATCTGAATTAACACCCTTAAATATGGTGGCATAAGTTGGTGGCTTTTCAGGTGATGTAACGAATCCTCTTTTTTTTATTTCTTATTATATATATATGATAAAAATCCTAATTTATTTAATTAGGAACAAGTGTTTAATAGTTGTCATATTTGAAAAGGTAATTTAAATAAAATTTATAATTCGATCCCTTAAATGTTTCAATAAGGAGAATTTTAGTGATTTGAATTTAGGACAAACGTTAAATAGTCATCACATCAAATCTTCGTCATTAAGTTATGTTGAAGGGGTTGATGCAATGAACACAACCTTTATATTATAAAGTATTAATTAAATTTTTTTGTTTTAAAAAAAAATCTACTCCTTTTGGTCTTTTTCTTTTTAATTATTATTGTATAAAAATTGTTTATATGTACATATCTATTTATGATTACATTTGGACAATGATTTATAGAGACATATTAAATTAAAAAGAAAAAGAAAAAGGAAAAAAGATAAGCTCTAAGAATTATAAAGTTTATGTTGATTTTTTAAAATTTTTTAGAGAAAAATCTTGATTTTTTAACATATAGGTAAAATCGCTTGAAAATGTTCTTGGTTGAAGAATTATTAGTGTGCCTTATTTTTAAAACACTTTTAAAAATTGCAAAATTAAAATCTCAAACTTCTTGTATTAATTTTAAAATTTTCATTAGCTTAGATAAAAAGTGTGATGGCCAGTTTTGTTTTAAAAAAAAATGAAAATGAATTACTCAAGTTAAGTGTTATTAGTTAAATTAGAAATGTATTATATTTAAAGAAAATTTTATTCTTAGAGGAGCTTGAAAGCAATCAAATACATACATAAAAATCGGGTTTAACAAGCCGAAGGAAAAACGTAAACTCGGGTTAAATAAGTAAGTACATATGTTAAATACAAATTGGGCTAAATAATTAAAGGTTAATCAGCCCATTACACCTTTAAAAATGGCAAAACACAAGCTAAAAATGACGAAACACAAGCTATGAGGAGGTTACGTACTGCAGTTGTCACGCCCCGACCCTAGTCGATCACGTGAGAATTGTCATGAATCCCAGGAATATATCCTATCACCTACAATACACTCTTAGGACCCGTAAGGTATTAGTACCTGTTTTCAAACTCATTTCAAACAAAATAATACAAAATAGAAGATTTTCAATCAAACATATATCAAC
>JAVXUL010149045.1:0-14237 GCA_035590515.1 Trichilia minutiflora
ATTGTTTTGCAAAGTTTTCAAGGTTTCCAACCAACCTACCACTTCCATCTTCAACATACTAGAGTGTGGATACTCTTAGAGGCTTGGGGGAGGACTTCAAGCTTCATTGAAAATGGCTTTGAGTGAGTATGTGATCATTTAATTGCTTTGGATATTCAAATATTGAAAATTTCTATTATTGCATGCTTAGGGAACTTAGCAAAGATCCTAGGGTTTAGGTGAGCAACTCTACAATAATTTACTGTAGCTACAGGATGATAGTCTAGGGGAGAGTTTATTGGGATGTGGACCCCCAGTTCAGTGTTATATGGTAGCCTAGAATTGACCTGGGAGAGAGGTAATCTAGGTGAGTGGAGGCTGCATAGGTGGACTATGTATTAATTATCAGCAGTTGAATCGGGTCACTATCCAGAATAAGTACCCACTGCCCAGAATCGATGACTTGTTTGATTAGTTGCAAGGGGTGAGTGTGTTTTCAAAGATTGATATGAGATCTGGGTACTATCAATTGCGGATTAAGGATAGTGATGTAACCAAAACAGCTTTTCGAACTTGTTAGGGTTATTTTGCGTTCCTTGTTATGCCATTCGAGTTAACCAATGCCCCAGCTGCATTTATGGACCTCATGAATCGGGTATTCCACCCATATCTCAATAAGTTTGTGATCATCTTTATTGGTGATATTCTGGTTTACTCAACGACCAAGAAAGAGCATGCTCAGCATCTCTGGATCGTTCTTCAGACCCTAAGAGAGAAAAGGTTGTATGCAAAATTTTTGAAGTGTGAATTCTGGCTTCAAGAAGTGACATTCTTGGGATATATGGTCTCAAAAGAAGGGATTTTCCTAGATCCCCGAAAAGTGGAAGCTATAGTTTAGTGGGGGAGACCGAAGACTATGACCGAGGTTAGAAGCTTCTTGGGATTGGCAGGCTAATACAGGAAATTTGTTGAGGTTTTTTCTTTGATAGCGGCCCCATTGACACGTCTAATGAGAAAGGATATCATGTTTGAGTTGGATAAGAGATGCGAGCAGTGTTTTCAAGAGTTGAAGAATCGTCTCACCTCAGCTCTAATTTTGAAACTACCTATTCCTGATGAAGGATATATAATTTTTGATGATGCATCCAGACAAAGACTGGGATGCGTACTAATGCAGAATGGGAAGATAATCGCCTATGTTTTTAGACAGCTTAAGAAGCATGAGGAGAATTATCCGACCCATGATTTAGAGTTGACAGTAGTAGTCTTTGCCTTGAAGATCTGGAGACACTACTTATATTGGGAAAAGTGTCAGATTTTCACAGATCATCAGTGTTTGAAATATTTGCTCACTTAGAAGGAACTGAATTTGAGGCAGAGAAGATGGCTTGAGTTGATTAAGGATTATGATTTGGTGATTGATTATCACCTAGGAAAAGTCAATGTGGTGGCAGATGCTTTGAGTAGAAAGTCTTCAGTAATAGTGGAGTATGTTCAGTCATTATACCTTTCATTGTTACTAGAATTGAAGAGTCTGTGAGTGACTCTCGAGTGCGGTCAGGACGATTCGATGTTAGCCAGTTTTGTTATGAGACTAACTCTACGAGAGCAAATTAAAGAAAGACAGATGCAGGATCCAGAATTAATAAGAGTTTGTCATAACATTATGAATGATAATGCTAGAGATTTCTACATCTCTCAAGATGGAGTTTTAACCTTGAGAGGTAGGATATGTGTACCCTCAGGAGATGAATTTAGAAATGTCATCCTAGAAGAAGCTCACTGTTCAGCTTTTACTATGCATCCTGGTAGCACTAAAATGTACAGAACTATCAAAGAGAATTATTAGTGGTCTTGGATGAAGAAAAATATTGAAGAATTTATTGTCAGGTGTATAACTTGTCAACAGGTTAAATCTGAACATCAGAAGCCAGTAGGGACACTTCAATCACTACCCATACCAAAATGGAAATGGGAGCACATCACCATGGATTTTGTGATAGGATTGCTGCGTACTCAATCTGGGCATGATGCCATATGGGTGATCGTGGATAGGTTGACGAAAACTGCACACTTTTTACCCATTAGAACTAAGCATTCAATTGAGAAGCTAACAAGATTGTATGTGACAGAGATTGTGAGGTTACATGGTGTGCCTGTGTTAATTGTGTTAGATCAAGATCCCCGTTTTATATCTAGATTTTGGCCTAGCCTTCAGAAAGATATGGGTACGAGGTTGAACCTCAGTTCTGCATACCACCCTCAGATAGACAGACAGTCTGAGAGGAATATCCAGACTCTAGAAGATATGCTGAGAAGGTGTGTGTTAGAATTTCGGGGAAGCTGGGATCGATATCTCCCATTGACTGAATTCGCCTACAATAACAGCTATCAATCCAACATAAGAATGGCACCATAGGAGGCTTTGTATGGGAGAAAGTGTATAACTTCTTTATGCTGGGATGAAGTGGGCAAAAGAAAGCTAGATAATGTTGAGTTAATTGAAGCCACCACAGAGAAGGTAAAAATTATCCGAGACAGGTTGAAAACTACCCAGGATAGACAGAAATCATACTCGGATAATAGAATAAGGGACTTGGAGTTCGATGTGGGTAAGCAGGTATTCTTGAAAGTATCACCCTAGAAAGGAGTAATTCGATTTCGAAATCGAGGAAAGCTTCACCTAAGATTTATTGGACCTTTTAGGATTATTGAGTGGATTGGCCCAGTGGCTTATAGGTTAGAGTTACCGCCAGGATGCAGAGGATACATAATGTTTTTCATGTATCCATATTGAAGAAGTATGTACTTGACCCTTCTCATGTTATTAATGTACCACCTATCGACGTGCGAGAAGATTTAAAGTGTGAGATGTAACCTGTAGCTATAATTGATCGACAATATTGTACATTGAGAAGCAAAGTTATCCCTATGGTAAAAGTTTTGTGGAGAGTGATGCGGTTGAGGAGATGACATGGGAGCCTGAACTACAGATGTTACGATAATACCCTCATCTTATTCCGTATTAAGGTACGTTGAATTTTGAGGACAAAATTCTTTTAAGGGGGCTAGATTTGTAAACCCTATGCTCAGATCCTGAGGGTATATCTGTCATTTTCTACTTATCCTGTTCATACATTTACATTCATAATTAGATTCATAATTTACAACAAATATAGATAATTTGTTTAATCAATTACAGGGAGCTCAGTGTTTCTCTAAGTAAACCTTCATTTAGAGTATCATCACTTATGGATAAAGAAAGAATATATCCTAAAATAGCTTTTTGCACACGTTATAACCACTATGAGTTTTTGGTGATGTCATTCAAACTTACTGATGCACCAGTAGCATTTACAGATTTGATGAATAGGATCTTCAAACCTTTCTTGAATCGATTTATCATTATATTTATTATTGATATTTTAGTGTATTGCCAAAATGTCAAAAAGTATGAAAGACACCTTCATTTGGTGTTGCAATTGTTAAGAGAACATAAGCTTTATGCTAAGTTTTCAAAATGTGAGTTTTGTTTATCTAAGGTTGCATTCCTAGGTCATGTGGTGTCCAAGGAAGGAATCAGTGTAGATAGTAGAAAGATTGAAGCAATCTAAAGCTAGCCATGCCCAATTAATGTTACTAAAATTATGAGTTTTGTGGGTCTTGTAGGATATTATAGGCGATTTATTCAAAATTTCTCTAGTATAGCAACCCCTTTGAGTTACCTAACTCAGAAGAATGTAAAATTTCCTTGGTCGGATGCATGTGAGAAGAGCTTCCAAAAGCTTAAGGAATGTTTGACCACGGTTCCCATATTAACATTGCCATCAGGATTGGGAGGATTCATGGTGTATTGTAACGCTTCTAAGGTTAACCTAGCGTGTGTTTTAATGCAGTTTGGTAAGGTGATAGCTTATATATCGAGACATTTAAAGAGTTATGAGCAAAACTACCCTACTCATGACTTGGAATGACGACGGTTATTTTTGCTATTAAGATTTGGAGACACTACCTTTATGACAAGACATTCGAGATATACACGGATCATAAAAGCCTTAAATATATTCTTAAGTAAAGAGATTTAAATTTAAGGCAAAGACGTTGGAATGAACTTCTAAAGTATTATGATTATACCATTCAGTATCACTCAGGTAAGGTGAATGTAGTGGTTGATGCCTTAAGTTAAAAATCAATGGATAGTTTATTGCATTTAGTAGTTGATAGGCAATTTAGAGTTAAAAAGTTTTAGGAGTATTTTTGAAATAGAGTAAACTTTATGATATCCAGCTCAAATGCTTTATCAGCATAAATACAGGTGCAATATGTGCAAATGGATGAGATTAAAATAGCTCAAGTAACAGATCCTTGCACACAAGACCAGATGAGCTGACCTAAGCAAGGTGGAGCAAGCTAGTTCAATCTAGATAAAGAGGGTATCTTAAGAATGTAGGGAAAAATAATAATTCCCCTAGTGAGAGAATTAAAGGCTTGAGTTGTAGAGCTAGCTCATTCTTCATCTTATACTATACATGCAGGAGCAGGATTTGAAAGATTTATATTGGTGGAAAGGTATGAACAAGAACATAGCTGAGTACGTATATAGATGCTTAATATATCAACAGATGAAGGCTGGGCGCTAAAGACTTACGGGAACATTGTAAAATTTAGATATTCGAGAGTGGGAATAGGATAAGATAACCATAGATTTCTTGGTAGAGTTGCCTCGAACTTTGAAATGCCATAATTTTATTTGTGTGATTATAGATAGGTTGACAAAATCTTCTCATTTCTTACCGATAAAATCTACATATTCTGCATTGCAGTATGCTAAACTCTATCTAGATAGAGTGATATCATTACATGGCATTCTCATATCTCTTATCTCTTATCGTGGTACGTATTTTACATCTAAGTTTTGGAGATCATTTCATAAAGCAATGGGTACTTAATTACAAATTAATACTGCCTTTCATCCTTTAACAAATGGTTAATTAAATGTACTATTCAAACTTTAAAAGATATGTTCAGAGTTGTGCCTTAGATTTTGAAGGTAGTTGGGACCAATATTTGCCTTTGATTGAGTTTTCTTATAATAACAGTTATCACTCTAGTATTCAGATGGCTCCATATGAAGCATTGTATGGGTGTAAATGTAGGTCTTTTGTAAGTTGGTTTGAGATGAGTGAACATAAAATTTTGGGGCCTGAGTTAGTTCAAGATTCAGTTGAGAATATCAAGTTGATCTGAGAAGAATAAAAGCAGTTCGGAGTAGACAAAAGTTGTATATAGGTCATCGATGAAGAGAGCTTGAATTTCAAAAAATGGGATTATGTATTCTTGAAGATATTTCCACTCAAAGAAATTATGAGATTTGGGAAAAAGGATAAGTTGTATCCTCGATATATTGAGACATTCTAGATTCTTCAAAAAATGAGGAGTAGAGCTTATGAGTTAGCATTACCACCTAGCATAGACAGGATACACCTTGTATTCCACATATCCATGCTTAGAAAATATCTTCTGGATAAGTCTCATGTTCTGGACTTGCAAGTAGTGGAAATTGATCAGAATCTATCTTACCAAGAGCAACTTATAGTTATTATGGATAGACAAGTTTGAAAAATTCAAAATGGATCCCCTTAGTAAATTTTATATGGTAGTATCATAATGGTCAAAAAGCTACTTAAGAATCTAAAAAAGACGTGAAACTTTAGTTTTTTCACTTGTTCTCGTAAAGGTATGAGTTCTAAATTAGTAACATATATCTAGATTTGAGGATGAATCTTTTATAAGGAGGGGAGAATGTAATATCCCGTGTTTTAAGGATATTGTTGTAGTATAAGTTGAAAAACTAGTGTGAGTGGCAGTAAATTGTCGAGCACTCTTTAGTTTTCTTTACGATATCATGGGTTATCAAACTCATATTTAGATGATTTTTTTTATAGAAAGATAACACAATAATCTATAACTTTTATATTGACCACTTTTCACGATTGAATCATTTTTTGGTCCAAACAATAGAATTTCGCAGCAACTCTGGTTGGCAATGTATCTCTACACATCTTTTGCTTTGGGCCATAACATTTTGTAAAAAAGTCCAAATGTGATAATTTATGAATCATTAGAAACCTAAGACAGTTATCTACATATTTATGTTTACAATCAGCCTTGAATCGTCCAAATTATAGGTTAAAAAGAAAGAAAATCATAGGGTTAGTGATGGACTAGCAGTGGTTGGGTTACCCAACCCACAAATAGATGCCCCAGGCCACAAATGGGTAC
This sequence comes from Trichilia minutiflora, assembly GCA_035590515.1. Classification (NCBI taxonomy): domain Eukaryota; kingdom Viridiplantae; phylum Streptophyta; class Magnoliopsida; order Sapindales; family Meliaceae; genus Trichilia; species Trichilia minutiflora. The sequence goes on from JAVXUL010149045.1 coordinate 6,262, forward strand.
TCTAACACCAAAATTTGAATCAAGGACATTAATAAGTCCTTTCCCCTACATCTTCTTTATTCTTACCAGATTTATATCTATCTTCAAATCCTAGGATCTTTCTATTTAAGGTTTGGTTATACTAAGTTTCCAATAATCAAATTAACTTCAAAATTGTAATCTGGAGCTTGATTAGGGTAAGCGCTTTTGCTCATTTCTTTGATTTACTTAGAGTCCATAAAACCCAAATTTGGATATTTTGATTCCATGGTGATGTGAGTTTATGGATGCTATAAAAGTATGTCTAGGATGCTTATAAACTTACTAATGATGAGTATTGAGTTGGAAAACCCACCCTAAAATCCCAATTAAGGAGATGAAGAATAGCTATAAAATACTTTGTGATTTTGAACACAAATGGTATATGTAACTTTTTGGTAATATAGTTTAGGCCCGGTTACATGATAAAAGTTATAGTTCACCTTAAACATAAAATGGAATTTTGCTTGAACAGTGTCTGTTCATATAGGACTAAGTTGAGTTTTGTAACTCTGAATGAGCTGTTGTAAGTGGCTAAAGAAACTAGAGACATATAGGTATAACAATTCAACTTTATATCTATTTAGATGTGCTCACATCAAAATCAACAATATGGCTATTTTGTGCAGCTCTATTATTAAAATTAAGCTAAGACTTCAATGCGATAATGCATACTTATGTTATCTGAATTAATATTCGTCAAATCTTGAGTGATATTAGTCATATAGGCTTTCTTTTAGGTTATATTTTGGCATATTTAACATTTGTATATATTAATTTGTAATAATTTATTATAATTATTCTAATGATAGTAATGATATCATGCTATAGATACTCCAAGAGAGCAACCACCAAGTCCTCAGTGATATGAATTATATAGATCCCTTGATAAAAAGCCTTGTGAGTGGAATAATTATTTTCTTGATGTTTGTTTTAAGTATGATGTATATATACATATTGTATTTACGGATGAAATTATGGCTATGGTTACTGTATGTTGGATGATTGCTAAATTTTAGAAGTGTTGACATGTTGAATTAGATAAAAGCCAAGAAGAGGCCTAACATGGATGTTGGATTTGTGCCCTTATATATGATTTATAGATTTGTATATGATTGCATGTGTGTGCGTATGCATGTGCTACAGATTTGATCTATAGATTCAAGTATAATCATCCCTCTGCCAGGTCAAGTGTGTCGTCTTGGGCATGGACCAGATAAAGATGATATGTATATGTATATGTTATATGTTTATATGTTTACGTGTTTATGTGTTTATGTAATTTTACTCATGTGAATGATTATGCCTATGTATTGTATGAATCATTAGATGGATTATTAGTCATACTTATTTCTTGATTTACTTGTTATATATATATATATATATATATATATAACAATTTTATTATATTTTTTCGTTCCACTCACTAAGTCTTTATCAGATTTACCCCTCTTCTTTACCCTAGTTTTACAAGTTTATTAGTAATGTATAGCAAATCGTCAGGTTGGCAAACCCATGGATCAAGATACTATCATATAACTATAAGCCTACAATCTATCTTAAATTGTCAGCTGTTAAGTAGGCCTACAATCCTAATATGTATTTTGTCAACATTGAAACATGTATATGTTGGATTATAAATAGTGTACATATATGTCTATAATAGATTATAACGTTTATATATATATATATATATATATAAGTTTGGGCATTGAGCCCTTTTCTAAAGTTTTGATGGACGGAGTCCGTTCATGTTTATATATTATTTTATATTAAGTTCCATGGTTATTATATGATTTATATATATGATAGGTCTTAATAGATGTGTTCACAGGACACATAATTTCATAAAGTTAAGGAGGACAAGGGAATCTTGTCTTCAGTTCATCATACTCCAGGTATTCTAAAGCATATCAGGTTTAGAGAGACATTTTCATCATGTGAAGGCCATTGGGAGAGTGATTCTCCATCTTATATTTATGAGTGAATCTTTCATTGTGTGTTTTCATTCTTTAAAGCCATTTGTGAATAGTTATATATATATATATGAATATATGTTTGATGATTTTATTGTTGACATGTGGCATGATTTGGTTATATTTGAGGCTTAAGGCTTATGATTAAATTTGATTTATTTGCTATATGTTATTGAGGTCAAAGGCCTATTATTGAATTTGAATGGATTGTTATATATTGTTGAGGCTGTTATATCTTGTTGAGGCTGGAGGCTTATGGTTAAATTTGATTTTTTTATAATATGTGGAATTGGCCTTGTGTGCCATGATTTTGATGTTGAGCCTTATGGGCTATTATTATTGATTTTAGGTCTTGAATGCCTATTGTTGTTGGTTTTGGCCTTGCATACCATTTATATTGATTTGGCCTTGAGTGACAAGAGCTTTCAACACATAATTTTAGGTATTAGACTTAGTCTGTATATATTATAATCTATTAAAATAAAATTATATACTTTTATTTGAAATTATATATTTCTTCTCTATTGGGTTCATATTTGTACCTTTATATGTATGAATTTAATGAATTTATGTGGATTGATGATGTGTTTGAGGTTAATTTGGAAATATTAATTTACGATATCATTTAAATGGATTTGATGATTTTAAGATTCTATTTATGCTTGAAATGAATTTGTGAAACCAGGTTCTTAAATGTCTTGCATATCCTTGGAAATATACTCTAACTAATAGAGTGTATTTCTTAGATTCGTGATAATTGTCACGTGCTTGATTGCTAAGGTCGTGGTGTGATAATGTCAGTCTAAAGTAATAATTTATAATCCTTAAGAAAAGAAGCTAAACCTAAAGACTATTAGTTGGTAATTCATTAGATATACCAAAAGGTCTAAAGGGCATAAATTCATCTTATAGTATAGGATTGTGAAATCAAGAAATGCAATGTTTTTTTATAATGATTTGATCAATAGGAGAGATCGATTTTAAGACATTATTTCTAAAAATATCACATTAATATACAACTTTCTTTCAACTAATAGATTAATTATTATTCACAGTGCTCCTCAAGATCTAATGAGATTAGACAATCAATCAACCATTGAAGTTTCAAAAACTGCTAATCATAATCCAGTAATTAAATCATTAAGAAAATACTAGAAAATATTAGTCAATCATATAAATAATAAATTTTTAAGAAAATATTGATACAACACTAAGGAGATATACTAGAATAAAAAAATCAACAATTCTTAGTGATTATTTTATATATCTATAAGAATTAGACTATAATATTACAGGCAAAAATGATTTTAAAACATTTTCACAAGTTATAAATAGTAATGAATATAATCAATAGTACGATGTCATGAAAGATAAGGTGTATTCTATGACACAACAGAGTTTGGGATCTTGATCAATTGTCTAATGGTGCAAAATGCATTGGATGTAAATGTATCTTTAAAATAAAGAAAAATTCATTGAACAACATTGAAAAATATAAGATAAGACTTGTTGCTAAAGAATTTACTCAAAAGAAAAATATAGATTACAAGAAGACTTTTTCTCTTGTATCCAAAAAAGATTATCTTCGTATCATTATGACTTTAATTACATATTTTGACTTAGAGTTATAGCAAATAGATATGAAAATTGTATTTCTCAGTAGAGATTTCAATGAAGAAATTTATATAAAATAACTAGAAGTTTTTTCCTTTAAATAGTGAGTAATTGATCTGCAAGCCTAAGAAATCTATATATGGATTGAAACAAACCTTCTATCAATAATATTTAAAATATCATAATGTTATTACTTTATTTGCCTTTGTAGAGAATATTATGGGTTAATGTATATATCAAAAGATTAGGAGTAAAATTTGTTTTCTTAATTTATATATGAATGATGTTTTACTTGCAAACTATAATAAGAGTTTGCTATATAAGATAAAATAATTTTTCTCTAAAAATTTTAATACGAAGGATATGGGTGATGCAATCTCTATTATTGGGATCAAAATATATAGAGATAGATATTGAGAAATTTTAGGTTTGTCTCAAGAAATCTATATAAATAAGATTTTAGAAACATTTCAGATGAAATATTATTCATCAAGTATAGTTCCCATTGTGAAGGATAATAAGTTTAATTTGAAATTGTATTTAAGAAATAATTTTGAAAGGAAACAAATGACAAATATTTCATATAATTCTATTGTCAAAAGCTTAATGTATGCTCAGTTCTACATAAGACCTGACATTGAATTTGCTATTGTGATGCTACGAAGATATTATAGTAATTCACATACAAACCATTGGAAAGCTGCAAAAAAAAGTGATAAGATATCTTTAAGGGATCAAAGACTAGATATTCATATACAAACACATTAAAAATTTGAAAGTGGCTAACTACTTTAATGTGAAATTTGTTGGATGTGATAATTTAAAAAAATCAATATCTAAATACATTTTTATGTTTGCCAATGGAGTTGTATCTTGAAGGAATGCAATGCAAACTTTGATTGTTATTTTCACTATAAAAATAAAGTTTGTATCATATTTCGATGCTACACTGTGTGGTATATGGACGAAGAGTTTCATTTTTGAACTTAGAATTGTGGATTCTATTTCGAAACCATTAAAATTGTATTATGACAATTCAACTGTAGTTTTTATGGCTAAAATGAACAAAAGTAATAGTTAAATTGAATACATCGATATTAAGTATTTAGGTACTAGATAACATGTTAAAGAGAAAATAATTGTCATTTAACATGTTAGTACCGAATTAATAATTGTTAATCTTCTTACTAAAGACATGCTGCCATTGAATTTAAGAATTATGTAGATAAAATGAGACTGGGTTCTCTTATATAATTTCGTTATAAGAATTAATGTTATTTTATAAAATTTTATTTGTGATATTTTTTCATATTTGATTTTTTGTGTGTACACATTTATTATGAAATATTCATTAAGTTTTGGAACTAAAATAGATATAAAGTTTATTTATTAAGTTAAATAAGTTAGTGTTTAAGAATCACAATATATATGAGACAGATGATAATACTCAACTTTTAGAAAACCTATTGTGTTATATATATTGTTTTATAAGTTTTTTAAATGAAGAGAAAATTCGTCAATCACGTGAATAGAAAATTTATCAACGACCATTCTTATACAAGACAAGAAGAGAAAATTCAGCAAATTATTCAGCCAGTAAATTCTAATCAATCACCTGAAGCATAAAGTCAACAATCTCTAACGAGCATTAGTTTAACCTTCACTCAAATGTCATCTTCAATCTTCGATCTTTATTTTTTTTTTATGCACGTAAATTAATTATATTCCGACAATAAGGAACCGAAACTTATCCTTGAATTTTCGTACGTATATACAAGCTCCTCTAATAAGTCATTCTGTCCAAGTTTCTTAAATCTAATTAAAACTTTTCATACACGCGGCCCCAAAATATTAACAAATCGGTAGGCTATAGATTTATAACTATATAGTTCATTCAACTTTTTTATAATCAAAAGTAAGGCAAGGCATGTTGTGATGTCTTCCATTATTTTTTTATTCCAAAATTTGAAACTTGTGAGGAGTAGGATATAAATTAAATAATAATAATAATAGAATTTAATGACAATAAAAAAAATATTTTGAGAATCTACGATGGGACGGAAAAGGGTGACAATCAGGATTATATTTAAAACTAAATATTTTGCAGACATTTTTTTTTGTTAGTAATAAGATAATTATATCTTCAATCTATCATTTTTTTTGTATATGTGAGAAAGCCTAATCTATCTAACTAGGGACAAATGTTTAGTAGCTATCACATCCAGAGGGTTAGTCTGGGTAAAACCCACAGTCTAACCCTCTAGATATTTCAACAAAAAGAATCTTAATTGTTCGAATTCAGAACAGACGCTAAGTAGTCATCATATCGAGTCTTTACCACCAGGCTAACCCTGAAGAGTTCTTCAATCTATCATGATATTTATTTTTATTTATAAGATTTCAAATTAATCTTTAATGATAAAGTGTCAATAAAAAAAATATAAAGTTAACATGACAACTTGGACATTAAGTAAATCTTACATAATATACTGATATTAGCAAATTTGTTGAATAAAATTATAATATATTTTTTTAGTAATTGTCCAAGAGATAGATTTCTTTCAAACTTAAAGAGTAATAACATATTTTGAATCCACAAGCGGCCAAAATATGATTAGGGGGTAAATGACCATTTCTCTTTATCTTTTCACTTGAAGAGTCATATTATATTTTCACAAGCCACAATAAATTACAATAACACAAAATGAATAGTTGCAAATTAAAGAATGAGAAAAAGAGAAAGTTAACATAAAGATTTTATAGTGGTTCGACAAATTTTACCTACATCGACTCCTTAAAGATGTCCTCAAATATTTCTACTAGTTCAAGTATTTCAAATCAAGACTCCTAGTTATAACTAGAGATTTTACAGGTTATTCTCCAAAACATTATATCTAGAGGTTTTTTGGGTTCACCTTCAAATCTTTATTCATCACTCGGAAGATTGTTTACAAATTTGCCCAAATGAAATAACTCCTTTCTTTCACTTCTAATACAACAAGAATGAAATAATAATAATAAAACTACAACCCTTCAACGAAATCCTCTCAAAAGATGTACAATAATAAAGAATTAGGTTGTGATATGTGAATAATACAAATGATAAGCTTAAGAGAGATTTTTGCTTTTGATGATTGATAAAATAGTGAAAGAATCATGCAAAAGATTTGGCAAAATGAGTTTTGTGTCCTATTTATAGATAATCTCAAAAACAATAGTTGTTACACTAAAAAACTAGTCGTTAGAATTCAAAATTGTGTTGTGATTCATTCGAATGAATGGATGAGTTTGCTTGATTGAATTCAAATAGACTCTTAGGTTCAAATTTGGCAATGATTTGTTCAAACGAACTAAAAAATTCTTTCAATCAAAAGTCTTAATTAATTCAACCAAAGATTATAAGCCGTTCAGTTGAATCCCTATTTCATATACTCATTCGAATGAATCAATGAATTTATTGACTTACAAAATCAAGGTTTACTGTCTCAAAACAATCCATTTATTTGTTCAAAGGAATAGAGGAATTCGTTTGATCGAATTATCTCATTTATACGATTGAAGGAGCCACCTTACCACTGAGTGCCCTTAATACCATTCATTCAAATGATTCTTGATATTCATTCGACCTAATACCTTTAAGTTTTTGAAAGTTAGCAAATTGGTCTAGGGCATTTTGTGTTTCAAAAACTTTGACATTTTAAAACATTAGAAGGGGCTTATTAAAAATTTTGTAGAGAGACAATGCATAAAGAGGAGCAAGATTCTTCCTTATCTATACCTGTCACACCCCACGGTGTAACCGACAAGAGACAAGAATCCCTTACCTCCTTAGCCACCTAACAATATCAAATGAGAATGTAATCGTGATCACCTGTTATTTACAGATTTAATGCTCAACACATCATATGAATGACATAAATGGATTCCATCCATTTCAATTCTAAGAAGGGCTCTATGGCCAATATATACACATATGCACCAAAAATAAGGACACTATATAGTATGTCTATATATACAATCCATCAAGGATTTATTAGTTTATCTACAACACATAGGAGGGTTTTAAAGCCCGAACATCATCTACAATGCAAAATAGACTCAATCTCTTAGTGGATGCATATCAACGTCTGATCTACTGGCTTGCCCTTATAGACATCTGTTAGAGATATGCCCTAGAACCAATCGTGTCATATGGTTCTGGATCATTATTTCTTAAGTAGATATATTTTGTAATTAATTGTAAATTATTTACGATTAATTAAATGGCATTATTCTATCTTGCATTATGTTCAGTTGCTGATTTCTTTCTTTCTTTTATATGATGCAAGATATGTCCCAGATTGTATTATGTGTCGAGATTCTATCTAT
>JAVXUL010149056.1:0-14236 GCA_035590515.1 Trichilia minutiflora
ACTCATTATAGATAGAATCTCAACACATAATACATACAGGGATATATCTCGCATCAATTAGAAAATAAAATAAATAGCAACTGAACATAATGCAAGATACTGAAAATGCTATTTTATTAATTGTAAATATTTTTATAAATAATTACAAAGAGTATATACAAAAAAATAGTGACCCTGAACTATATGACACAATTGGTTCTAGGGCATATCTCTAACAATCCTATCCACTCTCCCTGAACTGTATGGCTGATTCGTAACCCTGACTGGGAATGTATGTTTATGTAAGCTTATATGGTTAGTATGTTATAGCCTGAATATGCTGGATTTCACCTATCCACTTTTAGACTGCATAGACAATTCACATTCCTAGGTCGATTTGATTCCACCCGCTCCACTCTAAGCTGTAAGGTCAATCCTTACCCTGGGACTATTGGATTCCACCTGCTCCACTCTGAGATGTATGGCCAATCCTCACCTATACAATATCACTAACATGGCACACAACTCACAAAGAAAATAATGGTGGCTCACAAGGCCAAACTATATCTCATGGCACCCCGACCAATATTCATACATATATACATATTTGCCTATACCAAATCCACAACAATCATCAAAACATCATTGGCTGTTGGCCTCAATTTCATAATATCATCATATCAACAAAACATAATATAATAGGCCTCCAACCTCACATTCATGGCAATTTCAAGGATTCATTTTAATCCTATTCTATCACAAATAAGAGGCCAACTAGGCCACCACACAACATATCTAATACCTCCTCATTTCAATTATATATTCATATATATACATATCCATATTTTATATTATACCAAGCATAATAATCATTTAAAAGTATATAACGAGATGAAATAAACAAAGTGTATCCACTCACATTTTAGGGTGAGAAACCACCCTCAGAATATCCTCCTTGCAACGAAGACCATCTAGTCTCAGTTGTTGTGCCTGGATACACATACAATGACAGATTCAATGATTTATCACAATATACATGCATGAAGCAATGCATGATCATGCTCTCTCTCTCTCTCTCTCTCTTTCTCTCTCTCTCCTTATGCCCAAACTCGTTCTAACTCCACCCTCGCATCATTTTCAGTTATTTCAACACCAATAGAAGTACAAACCCTCTAATTTATCGACTCAATCAATAATCTAGAAAACTCCAAATTTTTAGGATTTTAATGACAGTAACCTAAACCCTTTTTCTCAATTTATGCACAATTAAGGGTTAAAATAGAGAAATGAGCTTAAGGATGAACTTATCCAAGTTGGTAGAAGTGTTTTAAGTTCTTTATTGGCTTGAATCTTTTTACTTGGTTATTGTTCATTATAACCCTTTCTTCGTGATTTCTCGCGATCCGATGAGTAGAACTCTGATCAAAGGAGGTTTCTGTGTTCTGGTGTTGGTTCTGAGTTCATAGGAACCAAAATGACGAAGTTTGATGGAAAAATGGCTGAGATCAATTTTACATAGTTGAGAGAAACGATTTTTGTCAAAAATAAAGAGAGAGAAAGTGAAAATGAGAAATGGGAAAGACGATCCCCTGCTCGACGTAAAATAGGCTGTGATATACCCAAAGATGTCGATACCTTTCAAAAATATATCAATACCTTTGGCTTTTTACTATTCACTATGCCTATAACTTATCGATAACTTTTTCAACGTATCGATACGTTTCGTTGCAAACAAACTTCATCTTTGCCACAAAGGTGTCGATACCCTAGCTAAGGTATCGATACGTTTGACACTATTACTATTTATCATAACTATAAGGTGTCAATACCCATCTCTAAATATATCGATATGTTTGGCCTTACCCACTAACGTATCAGTACCTTTCTTCAAAGGTATCGATACCTTTGTCTCTCTTCCTTTTTTTTAGTACTATTATTTCAAATGGTCATAACTTTGGATATCGATATCTACTCGAAACTCATAATATATCAATGAAAAGCTCTCTTCGAGTTCTACAAAAATGATAAAAACTTCTTCTCAATTGGAGATGATTTTATGGTAAAAAATCTAATTCTTTCTCATGAACTCAAATTCTATACCACACACCTTCATCCAAAAATAAAATCAAGTTATTATACCCTCAAACGCGTGATTTACACAAAATATCAAATATAGAATCTCATGAGGGTTTCACTATAATTCTCATAACCCTAAGGGATGGATTTCACAATTCTTCCCTCCTAAATTAAATTTTATCCTCAAAATTCTATATGACGTATATGATAAGTAGTAATAAAAGAGTGATACTAAAGCATACAGCTCTCCTTTTCCCCTAACAATCAAATAAAGGCATTTTAAAATACCCCACTTGTTATTTATTACTAGGAGGAGAAACTGCAGCCTTTAAAAAATAAAGATAATAATGAAAATAAAACATACGTCACATAAAAAATACAAGGATTTTTCTTTTGGGATAAATACATACCTTCTCACTGGAAAGGTGTGGGTATGGCTATCTCATCAGACTCTCTGGCTCCCAAGTCATCTCCTCAACTATGGCACTCTGGCACACGACTTTCATCGTCGAAATAGTCTTATTTCTCAGGACCCGCTCTTGTCAATCAAGTATCCTCACCGATTGTACCACATAATTAAGATCATCTGTCAAATCGATCGGTGGTGTCTTAATTATGTGCGATGGATCTGACACATACTTCTTAAGCATATGTACATGGAATACATTATATATCCTACTCAGCTGCGATAGCAATTCTAATCGATAGGCTATTGGGTCTATCCTTTCCATAATGCTAAAGGGTCCAATATATTTAAGTTATAATTTTTCTCGGTTTATGAATCTGATTATTCCTTTCCAAAGTGATACTTTCAAGAAAACCTGATCGCCTATTTTAAATTTCAATGCTCTCCTCCAATTGTCAGTATAGGATTTCTATTTATCCTAAGTTGCTTTTAATCTCTCTTTAATAATCTTGACTTTCTCAGTGGTGATGTCAATCAGCTCAATATTATCGAGCTTTTTCTCATCAACTTCATCCTAACATATTGGGGTTCTGCATTTTTTATCATACAAAGCCTCATAAGGCGTCATCCTAATGCTAGCCTGATAACTATTATTATACGCAAACTTTATCAACGATAGGCGTGTATCCCAACTACCTAAAAATTCAATAACATATGCTCAAAGTATGTCTTCTAGCATCTAAATGGTCCTTTCTAACTGTCCATCAGTCTAAGAATGAAATGCAAAACTGAAAGTCAACTGAGTGTCCAAAGCTTTCTGAAGTCTATACCAGAATCGAGATGTAAAACGAGAATCTCGATCCGATACAATGATAACTAGCACTCTATGCAGCCTAACAATCTTTAATATATACAACTTGGCCAATTTCTCTAAGGAAAAATTTACTCGAATTGACAGAAAATGAGCTGATTTAGTGAGTCGATCTATAATCATCCAAATCGTATCATGGCCCGCTTGTGTCCGAGGCAACCCGACCGCAAAGTTCATGGTAATGTGCTCCCACTTCTACTCAGGTATAGGTAAAAGTTGTAACATCCCTACAGGTCTCTGGTGCTCAGCCTTGACCTACTAACATATCAAACATCTAGTCACAAATTAGGCTATATCCTATTTCATTCTCGACCACCAATAACTCTCTCTGATGATACAGTACATCTTGGTACTGCCCGGGTGTATAGCAAATACAAAACTATAGGCCTCCTCTAAGATAGTCTCTCTCAGCACGATATCACTGGGTGGTACACAAACCCGACCTCTGAAAGTTAAAGTCCCATCCTAAGTGAAGTAGAAGTCGCTCTCCTTGCCATCTCTAATCTCCTGACAAGCTCTGACCAACTCATTGTCTAACATCTAATCCTATCTGATCTGAGCAACTAGGTAGGTTTGACCACAAAGCTAGTCATCAAGGCTCCAACCTCATCATACCCTAGTGATACTCCTATCACTCTTAGATCTATCAATAAAGGCATGTAGATAGTATGAATATGAGCCAAACTAGCTGAAGTTTTTCTACTTAAAGCATCAGCAACCACATTAACCTTTCCTAGGTGGTAATCAATTATTAGGTTATAATCCTTAATCAACTCTAACCACCTCTGTTGTCTCAAATTCAGCTCTACCTGCGTAAGAAAATACTTGAGGCTCTTATGATCAGTGAATATCTGGCACTGTTTCCCATATAAGTAATGCCTTTATATCTTTAATGTAAAAATCACTGCAGTCAACTCTAAATCATAGGTAGGATAATTCTTTTCATGCTTCTTCAACCACGGAGAAGTATAAGCTATAACCCTTTCATTTTGCATTAGCACACATCCGAGGCCCTGTCTCGAGGCATCATTATATACAATATATCCGCCTTTTGGCGTAGGGAGTGTCAAAATCGGAGCCGAAGTAAAATAATTCTTCAGAAATTGAAAACTCTATTCACACTGATCATCCCACTCAAACTTATCCTCCTTTCTTATAAGTCTCGTCAGAGGTGCGTTCAATAAGGAGAAGTCTTCAACTAATCTCCTATAATATCCCGCTGCCCCAAAAAGCTATAAATTTCAGTCACATTCTTTGGCTGTTCCCACTGAACTATGACCTCAATCTTCTTTGAATCTACAAGTATCCCACTGTCAGACACTACATGCCCCAGAAAATTCACCTCTCTAAGTCAAAACTCACACTTAGAGAATTTAGTATACAACTGTCTCTATCTCAAGGTCTAAAGCACTACTCTAAGATGCTGGGTATGTTCTCTCTTATTTCTCAAATACAAAAGTATGTCGTCTATAAACACAATGACGAACTTGTCTAAATAAGGATGAAAAACCCGATTTATCAAATCTATAAAAGTTACAGGTGCTTTTGTCAATCCAAATGGCATAATTAAAAACTCATAATGGCCATATCGAGTCCTAAATGCCATTTTGTGGTCATCATCCTATCTAATCCTAAGCTGGTGATATCCTGATCTCAAATCAATTTTGAAAAATACACTCGCACCCTGCAATTAATCAAACAGATCATCTATCCTTGATAATGGATACTTATTCTTAATAGTCACTCGATTGAACTGTCTATAATCAATACAGAGCCTCAATGTACTATTCTTCTTTGTCACAAATAGAACTAGTGCACCTCAAGGTGACACACTCGATCAGATAAAGCCCTTCTTGACCAAGTCCTATAATTGAGTTTTCAATTGTTTTATTTCTGCAGGTGCTATACGATAAGGTGGTATCAAAATCGATGTTATCCCTAACACCAGATCGATACAAAACTCAAATTCTCGATCAAGTAATAATTTAGGTAATTCTTTCGAAAACACATCGGGGAATTCTCTAACCACTAGCACCTGTTCCAGACTAACTCCTAGAACTGATCTATCAATCATATGTGCCAAATAAACTTGACACCCTTTCTGAAGCAATCTCATAGTCTCTATCGTCGATATAATACAGGAAGAAAGTATCCTTTGCTCGCTCGTAAAAATAATTTTTGGCTCTCCCGGCTGTTTGAAGGTCACTACTTTCCTAAAACAATCAATCTTAGTATAGTGTTGTGACAATCAGTCCATGCCCAAAATGGCATCAAAATCTTGGATTCCCAATGGAATCAAATCAATTTCAAGAGTAGTATCTCCTATCTAGACCTCACACTGACTAAATATAGTGTTTCACAGTAATCTTTACCCCAAGGCCGTATGAACAATCAACTCTAGCTCTAAAGGTACTAGATCCTTATTAGCATAACGTGTAAATGTAATGCTAATGAATGATCTATCTAAATCAGAATCAACTAAAATGTATGCTGGATGACCAAATATCATCACCATATCAGTAATCATATCTGGATTAACCTGAGCCTGTTATTGGTTTATCATAAAAACCTGAGTTTGAACTCGTGACTGGAACCTCTGATTATTTTAACAAGCGAATGCGCTTCCTGGTCTAGACTGATGAGCACCTATAAACTGTGGCTGAGACATGGGCTACTGTGTATCAGAAAATCTCAAATCTTGTCCTGGTCGGCTAGCTATCTCTATTGTCCCTAAGTTAGGACAATCTCTCCTCATGTAACCCACCTGATCACAATGATAACACATGAGAGATAATCTATAAGGCCCACTATAAAATCGCTTATAGTTAGGATATCACCTACTGTCTGATGACTTTTTGTCCGATCGATTTGATCCCGAGGAAAAAGTACCAAATCGAGATGATCGTTGCTCCTTAAGGGAAAAAGGTGAAGAAATCCTAGGACTTATTGACTGGCCTCTCGAAGATCCACTACTGTGGCTCTTCTTAGAAGACTAACCCACTAAAACGCTAAGGTCTTTTCTTTTCTGAAATCTAGCCCTGGATCTTCTTTCCCCAATCAACATTTCTGCTTGAAGGGCTAACTATGCTACCTCCTCATAACTCTGCTTGCCTATCACTGGCATCCTATCTCTGATCTCTAAATTCAGCCCAACCTCAAACTTAGGGCATAAGGTTTATTTAGTGGCAAGTTCTGGAACAAACTCTGTCAACTATCTTAGTTGAGTCTCATAGTTCACTACCATGTTATCCATCTGGCTCAAGTTCATAAACTCTTGCCTTTTCTGATTACTGTAGAAGTACGTAAAGTACTTTTCTTGAAAGGCTCTCTAAAAGTCTATCCAGGTAAGCTTAGCACTCAGCCTCATTGAGATATTCTACCACCAAGTACCAGTACTCTGCTCTAGCAATCTAGTAGCCACTCTCAGCTTTTCCTCATCTGACAAATTTATGTCATCAATATTCTGTTGCACTGTCCTCAGCCATCTACTTGCTTCTAAAGCATCATTGGCTCCACAGAAAGGAACACTTCCAAGTTGTCTCACTTCCTTAATCAACTGGATAACTTTCTCGCTGACTAAGACGATTCAGCTTAGTTCGAATCTGGCACTAAATTTTGTGTACTCGTAAATGCCATAAATGTGTTCCAGATCTCCTGTGACCAAGGAAAATGAGCATTCTCTTCAGGATTCTGCATCTGTGACGGAGGATCCACAGGAACTTGCTCCTGCTCATAAGCATATGGTGGAGCATGAGATGATTCTTCCTGATTATCTCTAATCATTACATTCCTCCAAGGTCTACCCCTTCCCCTCTCGGGTCGTGACGATATTTCTACATAAAAATCAATATACATTATAAAACACGATTGACTCGACTCAGTCTATGATCCACTAACATGACACAATTTTTATTGAAATCATTACTTTTGAAAATCTTCAAAAAATTAGAATTGAGAGAGTTCAAAATAAAAAAACACAACTCGCTCAAACTACCAAAAGCTCTGATACCAATAAAATTATCACGTCCCGATCCTAGTCGATCATGTGACAATCATCGCGAATTTTAGAAATACATCCTATAGTTAGAATGTAATTTCAAGATCCTAAGGTATAGTACCTATTTTATAACTTATTTTAAAAAATAATACAATAAAAGATTTTCAATCACACAATAACATTTGTATTGTAATAATATTCTTCAAAATATTTATTACAATAAGTTATTGACCAAGCCAAATACACAAAATCATAAATACAATTTTATTTCTATTCAGTGAACCATGATACATATATCTGAGTCGAGTACCTAAAAAAAATTTGTTGAAACTCGCTTTAGCTATGCTATGTCGCTCCCAATAATACTAATTTGAAATAGAAAAATGAGGGGTGAGTATTTGAAAAAATACTCAGTGAGTAGATAATACAATGAAATAGCAAATAAAATCATACACTAATTACGAAAATACCTCGTAATCATCAAAATTAAAGTATGTGTGATATGGCATATTAAACATGACTAAGATAGTCAATATAAATCAAACACATATGTAATCCCCTCGGTCTATAGGATCTCATCCACTCTCCCTGAGCTATATGACTGATCTGCAACCTTGACTGGGAATGTGTGCCTATGTAAGCTTATATGACTGGCATGCTATAGCCTGAATATCTTGGATTTCACCTAACCACTTTTGGACTAGATGAACAATCTACATTCCTAGGTCTATTGTATTCCACCCGCTCTACTCTGAGCTGTATGGCCAATCCTTACCCATATAATATCACTAATATGGCACACAACTTGTAAAGACAATACTGATGGCTCATAAGGCCAAAACTACATCTTATGGCACTCCGACCAATATTCATACATATATACATATTTGACTTACCACATCCACAATAATCATCAAAACGTCATTTGCTATTAGCCTTCGGCCTCAATTTTATAGTATCATCATATCAACAAAACATAATATAATAGGCCTCCGATCTTACATTCATGGCAATTTTAAGGATTAATTTCAATCCTATTCTACATAAATAAGAGGCCAACCCGGCACCACACAACATATCCAACGCCTCCTCATTTTAGTTATATATTCATATACACACATATCCATATTCTATGCTATACCAAGTATAATAATCATTTAAAAGCATAAACGAGACAAAATAAACCAAGTGTATCCACTCACAATTTTGGGGTGGGAAACCACCCTCAGAATATCCTTCTCGTGACAGAGATCCTTTAATCTCAACTGTCACGCCTGGATACATATACAATGATAGATTCAATGATTTATCATAATATACATGTATAAAGTAATACATGATCATGCTCTCTCTCTCTCTCTCTCTCTCTCTCTCTCTCTCCAAACTCGTTTCAACTCCACTCTTACATTATTTTTAGTTATTTCAACACCAATAGAAGTATAAATCCTCTAATTTACTGATTCAGTCGATAATCTAGAAAATCCTCAATTTTTAGGGTTTAAGGAACAGTAAACTAATTCTCTTTTTCTCGATTTATGCATAATAAAGGCTTACAATAGAGAAATGAGCTTAAGGATGAACTTACCCAAGTTGGTAGAAGTGTTCTGAGTCCCTTATTGGATTGAATCTCTTTACTTAGCTACTATTCACTGTAACCCTTCTTTTATGATTCCTCACGATTTGACGAGTAGAACTCTGATCAAAGAAGGTTTCTGTGTTCTAGTGTTAGTTTTGAGTTTATAAGAACTAAAATGACGAATTTTGATAGAGAAATAGTTGAGATCAATTTTACACAGTTGAGAGAAATGATTTCTGTCGAAAACAAAGAGAGAGAAAATAAAAATGAGAAATGGGAAAGACGATCCCTTGCTCGATGTAAATAGGTTGTGATATGTCCAAAGGTGCCAATATCTTTTTAAAACTTATCGATACCTTTGATTTTTCACTGTTCACCATGCTTGTAACGTATCGATACCTTTCTCAATGTATCGATACGTTTCGTCGCAAACAGACTTCATCTTCGTCATAAAGATATCGATACCCTAGCCAAGGTATCGATATGTTTGACACTGTTACTATTTATCATAATTGTAAAGTGTCGATATCCATCTCTAAACATACTGATATGTTTGGCCTTACCCACTAATGTATCGATACCTTTCTCCAAAGGTATCAATACCTTTGTCTCTCTTCTTTTTTCTGAGGACCATTACTTTAAATGGCCATAACTTTGGATCTCGATATCCATTTGAAACCCATAATATATCAATGAAAAGCTCTCTCTGAGCTCTATAAAAATGGTACAAACTTTTTCTCAATTAAAGATGATTTTAGGGTCAAAAATCTAGTTCTTTCTCATGAACTCATATTCTATATCACACACCTTTATCAAAAAATAAATTCAAGTTATTACACCCTCTAACGCCTGATTTACACAAAATATCAAGTATAGAATCTCATGAGGGTTTCACTATAATGTCCATAACCCTAAGAGATGGGTTTTACATTTTGAATATGTTTTAATGGATTATAAAAGTATATAATGTATACTTCTAAATGTACGTTTCAATCTATTTTTAAATATCATATGGGAAGTATCTAGTTTAAAAAGATTAAGGATATTTGATTTTGGTCCGTGTGAGTGAACTCTTTCTATTTTCATTATTTTAATAAAATCTTATTTTCATAACTATAACGATATGTTATTGTATTATAAATGATTTTGCTTATTACTCCTATTTATGCAATGATGGGTAAATATAATATTTTCATATGGTTTTGAAATGAGATATGATTTGCATGATGAATTTGATTAGCTTGATTAATATATTCTACATAAATGATGGTCGTTGATCAATTTGTGAGATATTTATACCTTGTTGGTGATCATGTGGATATTGATTCTGTATGGATTGAGTTTGTATAATACTTTTATGATGATGATACGGATAATGAATCAGATCTTATTATTTGTATATTTGTGATAACGGCCATGAGAACCGGGTTGTTTACTGTAGCGATAGGGTGGTAGCCTGGGGGAGTCCACCTGAATGTAGACACCTAGATAAGTGTGTCATTAGATAGTTGTTTATCTAGGACTGTGGTAACCTAGGGTCAGCCTGGGAGAGAGGTCGTCTAGGTGAGTGGAGACCTTACAGGTGGGGGTGATGTATGGTATATATTATTATGATGATGAGATATGATTTGACCACCTGTAAGTCTCGTCGATAATCATGGATGTTACCCCATGGCTAATTCGAGGTGAACGTTAATAGTAGGCTTGTTTTCTGATTAAAATATGCATATTTTTATTTGTACATTTTAAATTAAACTTTTATAAAGTATCATTATTTTTATCAGCATATAAAGCCCACTAACAGCTCGGGATTACGCCTGATCAGTGTAATTCTTAGGAAAGGAGCCATGCCCAATGACTTTCTCACTACTGGTTTAGTTCATAGTTTTAAATATGAAAAAATGTTTTTGAATCTGTTCTTTTTTATTTGTTTCTTCTAAATGAATATTATTTGATAAAGACTGTGTCCATTATTATTATTATTATTATTATTATTTATTATTTATTATTTTTATGTTCCTTCACTGAGTATATTTTAGTATGCTCATTCTTTTTTTTCACTCACAAGCAAAAGCAGAGGGCCCTGTTACATCGAAGGTGGTGATTTCAGGTATTGTATCTATACTCAACTCACACCTATCTCTTATGAGTCCACTAGGAGAGTCATATAATATTCATAGTTTTTTATGATTTTCTTTGCTTTTAGGAACTTGGAAATTGATGAAATTTGTAATATTAATCTTTGTAATGACATAATTTTATTCATTTTCTTATTTGAAAAAGTTTGTAAAAGGTGAATATGGTATTATTTTTACGATGATATATGATTTTATTTATGATGGATTTAATGAAAAATATTTTAGAAGTGTTTGAGTTATTTTTGGCTGAAATGTAGTTTGGGTGTATGGATGGATTTTATTAGAAGTGTTACATTTGTTTATGATTTCAACCTTACAGGTTCTTATTAAGCGTTCTGAACCTAAGAAATGCTTATTATGAATCTATGGTGATTGTCACATGTGAGACCCAATGATTAGAGCATGACATATGGTATGTTTGATATATGTACGAGGCCCATGAGACCAAATATGATTTTGATAATGATGAGATTGTATTATATCATTTATATCTGGTGTAACATGATTGGATTCTACGATAATTGTTTTATTAGTAATATGACCAGTGGGCTAATATTGGTATAATTACTATGGTTACAAGGAAATAGTCTAAAGACGGAACTACATAGAGGCTACCTAAGTGAATCATGCACTGATAGGGCAACAGGTATAAGAGAGGTTGATGATATCTTTATGATATGGAATAGTTCACCTATAAGAGGCAAAGTCGAGGATAATCACGAGTATTACCACATGACTTTATGGCCAACGTCAGTAAGATGGACAGTATTTTGATAAAATGAATATATTATTATTTTTTTAAATAGATGATGTTTTGGCTAAATGAATGTTTGAATTTATATGAAAAATTTATTGACGATCTCAAAATTATTCAGGATAAGAATAATCGTTAGAAAAGGTAGTCAACCCAAGTGTTTTTTTTTAACAAATAGGTCATAGTTTTAATTAAATAAAATATTTTACATGTTTTGAAAAAATAATTTATTCCAATATCTTTAGCTTAAAATATTTATATTTATATGTAAAGGTTTATTCATTAAGTAAACTCTAGGATACTCAAACCTCTCGCTCGATAGTTTTAAGTTATTGAATGTGATTTAAGTGATCGAAATGGTAGTAGCATATCGAGGTTGTACTATCTGTTAGGATTTCTTTACTTGACTCACATTTGAGATTTCTTGAGCTCACTAGGATATATATAGATATTAGATTTAAATATTTTCCTTGAATTTGAAAATGTATTTATGAATTGAATATGCTTTGAATATTTTATAAATTATGATGATTTACTTTTATGAATAACTACGATATGTGTTTGAGATGAGAATATATTATTGAAATAAATATATTTTGAATTTGTTATAACTACCGGAGATGTCTTGCAGGTTCTTATGATACATTCTGAAGTATTCCTATGTATCTTAAGAGCTCACAGTGATTACCATGTATAGATCCCATGAAAAAAAGGCATGACATTAAATTATTAATTACGATGTTATCTAATATTCAACTCAAGAACATTCCATTAAAACTAACACCTGCAATGTATATTCCATTAAAGCGGAAAGTTTGATATCATTTGATGCATTTGCTTCTAATTATATAAATTAGTTAGAACCTTCTATTTATGACGATAAAAGAAAAATTTAGGTTGCCTTTGTTTTTGTTGTGTGAAGTTGGACTACGGCTAAAACTTGGTTTAATTCTAAATCTAAATATTATTTTTTTAAAAATATAAATATTAAGTTGTTTGATTGTAGTTTATACAAAAAAATATATACGTTACTTTTTATATGATATGTGAATTATCTATTATTTAAATCCTTAGCTTTTAACCTAAAAAAATCACTAATTGAATAACTAATTAAAGATATATGTTAAAATTATTGTAAAAAAATTATTTAAATTCTTAGTTTTTGACATATATATCAATAACTTGTAGTATTTTTCTAAAAAAATTAAATAAAAACATCTTTTTTTGTAGCGTAATAATAATCCTATAAAAATATAGTTAGAAAATAAACTAATATAATATGAGTATTATTAAAAATATGATTAAAACTTTTTACTGAGTTAGACTCATATATAAGTTAGTAAACAAGCACTTTTAAATATCTAAAATCTCAATATGGCCCTAATCAGATTCTTCAAAAATATTCAAAAAATCTTGCTTTAATAACTCCATCTTCTCTTTAAAACATAATCAATTTTAAAAAAAAAATTGTTTAACAATTTTTAAATTTTTCTCAAAATTCTTTTATTGTAAAAAATTTTTCTTACGTTAGGCACAATAGTATATCATTCATTGTCCTTAAATTTAACTCTTTCCAATCTTCATCACTCATACTAGATTTTCCAAAATTACCATTATGAGTCAAAGTTAATTTGTTTCATGTAGCCTAGATTAAATTAATATACGCTTAGCTTATATTTGTCGCTAACTACAATTAATTATTTGTTGGTGTATGATCCGTCAATGATTAGTAAACAAATCAAGAAGTAGAGAAGAAGTTAAGAGCTAGTGAAAGAAGATGAACAAGATTGAAAATTCTGTTATTAAGGGTGTATGACAAAATTACCCTCATTTGTATTTCAGCTTTAGTTCATTCCTCAAAGATAAAATGGTAATTGCATGGGGAGTTTGTTATAACTAATTTTGGAAATTCCAAAACCATAGAAGTTGAGGAATGAGAGGGAGGGGGAGGGGGGAGGAGGGTGTTGGAAAGCAAGGCTTATAAGCTGAATTGATCACTAATTCAACAAGTTCTAAAAATCTCTTTCTGTAAAAACTATCGCTGATCTTCAATGAATAGCTTGGACCCTTGAAATCTATCTGTGAATATAGGTTCTTGAAAAATTGAACCACGTAAATTGCGTCGTTGGGATTTGTTTTCTATTCTTGTTCTTCTACAAATTGATTTATAATTCAATTTCATTTACTTAATTAATCCATTCTCATTATTTGGATTGTTGAGTCTTGAGATTATAAACTTAACAAGTAGTATTAAAGCTTAATTTCAGAGAATGGCTTAAACTAAGTTAGATCTTGAAATTTGTGATGATGAGACTGATTTCAATATTTGGTTGATTAAGATAAAGGATTTAATGGTTTATCAAGGTGATCTCAATTAGATTATGTACCCAAGTATAGGTAGTCTTGTTATAGTATAGTCCGGTGAGTCCAAGTGTCGTA
>JAVXUL010149097.1:0-14235 GCA_035590515.1 Trichilia minutiflora
AGATCCTAGTTAATAGATAATTCATGTTTGCTGATTGTAATCAAGTGTGAGCATAATTATTCGGGTGTAGTTACATATTTTAAGCATGTTTTCCTCAAATTTGTTATTAAATTAATTTAGTAATTTTAGTTGTTAGTTTCTTTTAGTTTAATATCGAGTTTATTTTTGTTGCCTTAATACATTCACGTCATTAACTTGCAGTAATTACTTAGAACATTTACATTCCTCGTGGATTCGACAACTTAACATTTAATTGTTCTAAATTACAACATAGACACCGTGCACTTGCGGTTATTAATGTGCGTTATAGAAAAGCACATCAGATGTGTGTGTATATATATATATATATATTAGATTATATTTGGGCTTGATTTTTAGGCAATTCTAACTCAATATATAATCTAGTATATTTTTGGATATTCCAAATAATTTTAGTCTGGGGTGGTCTTGAGATCCATAAATATTTAATTCAATAAATAATGTGATAAAACTTGTGGAGATTACTGGATCACACACACAAGGATCAAGAAACAAAGAACAATTGCAACCAAAGAACACTCACACTCTCCTTTGATTAATTGACAAAAAACAGAAAATAGAAAAACAGAAATGAAACTCACGAGCTCATTCACACACACACAGCAGAATGTATGAAGAAGAAGAAGTAAAAGAAAGCCAGAAAGAAAACAAGAAAACCAAGAAGAAGAATTTCAAGAAGAGCTTCTGTATTCATCCGTGTCCTTGAGTATTTACAGCCACTGTTATATAGATATTTAAAAATCTGTTATAACAGCTCAGCTCCCATCTTTTTATTTTACAAAGATACCCCTCCAACAAGTAAATCTAACTACCTCAAATTCTAGATTCCTTATGTGCAGCCTACACACTCTTCTTACACCTTTATATGTATGTGCATAATCAGGTGCCCTTCAAAACTAAAAAAAAAAAGGTTCATGAGTTGTGTTTCCACATAGAAAAATTAGATATATAAATAATAATATAAAAAATAAATATAAAATTTGTTGTCAATAAGACATATTTTAATTTGTACTTAAACTTTCATCAATAGTAAAAGTGTAAATAAATTTTGTGGTTAATATTTTTACAACAATGCTAAACTGACAAAGACAGACCCTATTTGTCCCCAATGACAAGTAAATTACTTCAAGATTCTTCCACTTTCATAAAATAATAGACAAAAAATTTATTTTTATTTTATATGAATTCTTAAAATTATCATCCTTGAATAAAATTGAAGGCACATACAATTAAAAATGAAAAAACAGTCAAATCTTTTGCAAAATAAAAAATAAAAAATCTTTTTGTAATTATGCAGATTTGATTCATTTTTTTAATTATATGTAGAATAATTTTATAAGATTCTTTTTTTTTTCAAATCATAAATTTTTTTACCAATTAGTTTTCTTAATTGTTGTCTCTGGCCTTTTCTTTATTCGATCTATTTTGTTTTTGAAGGGATTATGCTCCCATGTTACTCTTTGAATGACTATTTTATTTTATTATTTAATCCTTCAACTTTGATAAAATATTAAATAAAAAATAATAATTTTTATTTTATTTTATGTGAGTTCTTAATCATTCACGAATAGAACTGAAGGCACATATAATTAAAAAATAAAAATTAATCAAATTTTGTAAAAATAATAAAAAAAATCTTGTTGTAATTATTCAGATTTAATTTATTAATTTAATTATATGTACTATAATTTTTTAAGATACTCTTTTTTTTTTTTAAATTATAGATTTTTTAGAAGTATTAGTTAGGTTCGTTAATCGTTGTCTTTTTTTTTAACCTTTTATTCCATCTAAGGGATTATGCTTCCATGTTACCCTTTGAATGACTATTTTATTTTCTTTTATGATTTATATTATCTCTTTCGTTTTATCGAGATTTATTTAAAAAATAATAATAATAAAACAAGAATTTGTATGAAATAATTAAAAACTATAGTCATGCTTATTAATTTATTACAGTTGAAGAAACTATACGGTAGAAATTCGGGCGCTATCCCTCAGGCAATTTAGCATTAGTGCTATTTTATTAGCAATACCAGGATCAGTCATTTCAGCGGATCATTTTGGGTTATTCTCCTTTTGTCAATATTCGTAAAGTTATTTTTCTTTACAGTTGAGAAACTTTTAAAAAAAAATTTCATGAATTTTCTCAAAATGAAAAGATATTTATTACACAATAATAATAATAATACATTATTTATCATCTTAATTTATCTAAAAATTTTATAATTTTAATATTGCTTTTATCATACATGTAATGAGCCAAACCCATTTAAAAAGGCATAGGATAATGCATTAAGAAAACCAGAGGTGACTAGTTGAAAACCAACAGCAGCAAAAAAGACGGATGATGCCAAAACTTAGAATTCATATAAGTGTGTATTAATAAGTCAATTTTTATCAAGTTAGTTTTATTTAATTATTATTATTATTATTATTATTATGTGAATTTATGTGTACTTTTATGTTTTTTATGAATTTTAAGTGTTTATAAGTTGTAATAATAAAATTTTGTTAGGCAGGCAGGTATGTATTAAACGTAAAGCAATTTTTTATTTGAAGTCCACTGCAAGTGCAACAGATAATTTTCAACGTAGTGAATTTTAGGAGTAATGAAGAGTTGCTACAAAACAATATAATTTTCTTACTATATAGTTGAAATAGGTGCCTTCTTCTATACGGTGGAAGTTAGAAATTAATTTTTTGGAATAAAGGTGTCCATTATATCAGAGCTTTTTCACTGCAACACCAAAAAACGAGAATTTTTCTGCAAGTATTATAATTTATTTATTTTATTATTAATAGGATACCTAAGATTTCGTACAAAGAGAAGGACAAACGTCAAATTTCTTAGGAGAAAGAAACATTAATTACTTGTAATAAATCCAAGAAAGACATAAGAAGAAAAGAAGAAAGAAGAACAAGATTTAAAAAGAGATAATATTATTATCTTAAGTTTGTCTATCTTATTTCTTTTCTTTTTAAATCAAAATATTTAAATTATTGATATTTCTTATGTTTTTATTGTACCTAATAAATAGCTAAATTTTATTATACTTAAAGGCTAGAAGAAACAATTGTAACTTATATTAAACAATTATTTTGAATTAATAAAATTTTATTTTGAATCTATTTATATATCTTATACTTAATATTTTCATTTTAATTGGTTATTAGAATTGAATGTTTTAAGATATGTAATTTCTAGATTTAAAAAAGAGATAAATATATAATGAAAGAATCATAACTTAAGAATTAATATATTAAAAAATAATTAATAATTAAATAGCTAATTAAGTTGGGTCTTAATGGATGATCAATCTAACTTAATTGAATAAGAATATTAATAAAATTTATTAATTATATAATTTTATTAGTATCTCAAAAAAAAAAATGATAAAAGAATTTAGGCTAATAGATCATATTAGATATAATTAAGATAAAAACAATTGAACATATATAATAAGTAAGAGTAGATTCAAATCCCTAAAATCACTATATTCATATTAGTTTTCTAATTAAATTAAGTATTTTTACTTTAGCAGATAATTATTAAATTAGTTATTCATTTTCTTTAGTCTAGATAATATTTAGTCATTTCAATTACGATAATTAATTTGTTACTATCTTTTAATTCTTATAAGGATAATACTTCATTTTTATTATATTATAAAATTTGATATCGTGTATTAATGGTTATATTATTTTATTTTAGTGTAATTCTATACATCGTGCAATTTACTGTGGGAAAACAATTTTGTAAGAGTATTTGGAGATCATTAATTTCACCAACTAAAGCAAGAATAAAGAAGACTAATGTTACCTAAAATGTTTGTAGTAGTATTTTTTTTAACATTTGCTTGAAGTAAAAGCTTAGGAAAACAACGCATTTAAAATGTTAACTCCGTTGTTTTTGACACTATATCTATATTTTCAGTTGTGTGTGAAGATAATTCAAATTTTAAAAAAAAAAGACCAGTTCTAAGATGGGGGTTGGACTCAACACCGAATACAAGTGAGGCCAGAAGATTGAAGAAAGAATTCGAGAGAAGAAAAAAAACAAAGGAGAACTGTGCCAGTTCTGGACTGTGAGTGAAATCGAAGCCGATTGAGGCGTCAATTTCAAGAGTGAATTGGCTCAGGATTTCTGATTTCATGCATAATGGTGCCGGATTGAATTGGACAAATGCTGGATCCCCTTTAAGGTCTAAAAAAAAAATTAGTTTTTTTTTTTATTTTAAATAAAACTAGGCTAAGAATAAGATAAGTAACTCTTATTATTTATAAACTTTAATTTTTTTAAGAATTTTAGAAGAGATTTAGTTTGTTATAAATATGAGCAGTTGTTAAAGTTTTAGAGAGAACTTAAAACAGAGAGAAGAGACGCATATCCTAGAGCGGAGAGAAAATTTTTTTAGAAATGATTTAGAATTAATAGAAAGACTTATGAATTTAGAATGGTAAAAAAAAATATGATTGTTCTAAAAAATCATATTTATTCTTATAATTATTAAAATCTTTAAATTAATATGTATTCTTTGTATATAAATTTTAATGTTCTTGTGTAATTTGTTATTTATCTGTTGAAGGTTGATTTATCTTGATTTTTTATTTAATTGATTTTGAAGATTATTTTTATATTCGAACCAATAAGCCAATATTTGGCTAAAATTTTTTGATTCATATAAATGATATCAAGTCACTTACTTTTTTCTACATCATGTTTGTAGCTTTATGTATAAATTTCATCCCTTGTACACATTAATATTATTAATAACGTATCTAAGGAACTCTCTAATAGACATTTGGGTTATTGTTCATTATGAAAAAAAAGGGGGAAAAAGTAGCATTCATTACAGTTCATGAAAATAAAAAAAGAAGAATAAAAAAATTTAAAATTTTGAAAAGTTATCCCTCAATAGTATTCTAGAAAATTACAATGTCGTGATGTTGAGTTCATAAGAATAGGCCCACGCCACGCGACACCAAGTCGACAGAATGTCAAACTATTTGTGCTCTTAAGCGAATAAAATAACAACGAACTTTAAAAGTGTTTGAGTGTTTCAAACGTCGTTGTTGAGATGGCCGGGCACAATATTTTTAATTAATTTTTCATATAATTAATTAAATAATTAGTATATAATTATGAGTTAGTTAATGGATGTTTTCGAATAAAGAAATAATATATCAATCTCTGAAATTCTTTAAACTTTCAACATCGCAACTATTATGAAAAGTCTTCACAACGATATCACCAGCAGCAGTTAATTTATATATAAGCACAAAATAATAGAAATATTTTACTAATTTATATCTATATAAGTTTTCATGTTCAAGATGTTAATTACGGCTTATATCTTGTATTTGAGTATTAATATACATATGAATATATGATATATGTTAAATTCAATTAATTTTATAGATTTAATCCATAATTTATATATTTTTAACTATATACACTAAGTTATACATATTTAATTTTTTTATAATAAATTTTTTTTGTTTCTCGTAGTTTATTATTTATAATCATTTGTTATTTATTTTATTTCTATTTTCGCATAACATAAGTATTGATATTTTTTTTATCAAAATTTACTTTAATTAAGTATATTTTTATAAATATAAAATAAAATTAGTGGTTTATAATTATTTAAACAAGTAATCGAATTAGTTTTGCTAAAATTATAATTAAAATTCTTCTCATCAAGTTTACCCATATAATATGAATAATTGATGTATTATATTCAACGTGTCTTTTGGAGTAGACTCGTGAAAATCACCATATACGCAAATTATGTTATACGAGAAAATATGCAATTTGGGATTTTAATTCTTGAACTGTAAGTCTGTAAGAAGACTTCAAAGAGGGGTCTGATTGATTTGCAAATTCAATTGACAAAGTTGTTTAAGTGGGGTAAAAATGATTAATCACTTGAATATTAATCAAAGGATCGACCTTTGCATGATTTTTGTTTTCAACAATAATATTACAATCAAGTATCATTTGATAAATATATTTATGATATAATTTTAAAATATACAATTTTATTTTTTAGCAATCGTTATTTTTATAATTAATTAAGAATAAACTTAGAATATTAACAAATAAATTTATGATTAATATGCACTATTATTTTTAGATTGTTATAACTCTTATACCAACTACTTCTGCTAAAGAGTGGTTGACAGCTTTACATATATTGATTGATTTTCTCCACATTTGACACTATTATTATCCCATAATAAAGTACGTTAGTCCAAATTTTACTTCATTTGATGCTTAGTTTAATCGTAATCTTGTTCAACGTCTTGTCAAAATTATTTTTAAAGGCTTCTGAGGTGTTAACTTGTTTTGTTTGCAAAGTATGTAATCCTTTTTAATTAAGGTTTGATTACGAGCATCCCAATGTCACACAATAAAAATTTTAAGAAAGTAAAAAGGTTACCCTATTAATTATTGTGTTACCATTGGCATTTAGTGGGCAGTGGGCTCGAAATAAGTGAAAGTGTACCATGATCAATTAAATTACATTTTTTATAGTACGATTCGAAAATTTAAATTCATAAACCTATTATTAAAATTAAAAAAATTAGTTATACTTAAATCTGGTGAGACCCAAACCCATTCCATAAATAAATTTTTTTCCAATATACTAATTAAAAGTAAAAATTTGTACTTGAATAATTGAGTATTTTTACTCTAATCATAAAGATTGTGATGATCAAACTGATTTTACCAGTTTTTTTTTTTTTTTTTTGGGAAATCTATTTCTTAGATAACAAAAGATGCCAACAGCATTCATTTATTAAAGTTGACAGTAAATTGAACTTCCATAGTAAGTTTTAATACCTTTTATCATTAATCGATAGACAACTTTGATCTATAATTGGGTTACTTTTGTTGTACCTTCTGGAGAATTGAGCATATCCCAAATTCTAGATGATCGTTTGAAGTATTTTTCTTGTCACATTCGATCAATTTGGAAAGAGTTGGAGCAAGAAATTCATAGCATATATCTCTGGTCATCGTCCACCCAACTTTTTCCTAATCCATGTTAAAAATGCATTACCACTATCGCCACTGTCACTGAACATAAACCACGTTTATTCAGCCAACGAAGAACAGATTATAGGTGAAGGAAAGTAACATGTTTGCACAGTTTCATCCATTTGTCGCTTAATGATTTTAGTCAAAGGATATGGTGGCTTAGAGTCATCAATGGAGAAATTAGCAGGGTTAACAGCTGCTTTACAACTTTTTAACTATTAAAAACTTGAATAATTTGATGTGTTTGATGCATTTTTCATAAGGGAAACTCGTACATTTTTGCAGCTATCGTCTAATAATTAATCAATAAAAATGGGTCAACCTTGAATGTAAAAGGGAATATTTATCAAAACTCTTCAGTTCATATCTAGCTCGTGAGAAATAATATTATGATTTACATATGAAATGGGCATCATTAGCAAGTCTACACACGTAAAATTTAGTGGTTTAAGTAAAAATCACCATTTTTTATATTAAAAATTTAAAATTGTTCATATAAAAATTTTTTATTAAGAAATAATTATTCATATTTTTTAGTATGAATTTTTTTTTACGTTCCAAAGTTAATTTTCAAAAATAAAATTTTTTATTCACACTCAAAAATTAATTTTTGAATTTAAAAGTTAACTTTCGAATTTTCATTATTTTTTAATAAAATTATATTATGTTATTTTTAATATATATAATTATCATTTTTGTTTAAATTCCTAAAATGGAAAATCGCATACTCTATGCACCAGTCTTTTCGGAAGAATGCCCAACGATCGGTCTTTAATTAATTCTCTTCTTC
The DNA here is from genome assembly GCA_035590515.1 of Trichilia minutiflora. Taxonomy (NCBI): domain Eukaryota; kingdom Viridiplantae; phylum Streptophyta; class Magnoliopsida; order Sapindales; family Meliaceae; genus Trichilia; species Trichilia minutiflora. The sequence goes on from JAVXUL010149097.1 coordinate 7,875, forward strand.
AGACGATGTGGTATCAAGCAATAAATGATCACATTATTTTACTAACCCTAAATAAACAACACAATATGATACGAAAATTCTCAATGCAAGAAAAGCAATAACTCCATATTACATTATTTTGACCTACATAGCTTTACTCGGAACTCCGTCGTTGACCAGTGTTTGAATTTGATAGATGAATGAGCGGCTACTGCAAAAGCTTTACTGTTTTATAGAAATTTTGTTTCACTAGCTCGAAGAAGAAGGTTACAGGAACTGATGTTTACACACAAATGATATTTGAAAAATATGGAAAAGTAAGAAAATTCTCGAGCTAATTACATGTATATCAATCAAAGAAATCTAAGACAAAACAAACAATCTCAGCCTTCCAACGTTCCCGGATAATCAGCAATGCAATTGAGGACCACAGGTCAGCCTTATGAGGTGCAAAAAGTGAGAAGACTATCTTTGCAGGGTGCTGTTTACCAGATTTTGTTCTGTAGCTTGCAACGTTTAGTGGGCTCGGGCTGAGGTTGAAAAGGCTTGAATCCAACGGTGATGCTGGGCTTGAAGTCTGAGTAGTGATTTGCAGTGCAGCCATTGAAGCTTTTGCATCTTCAGGATTCTCTCGATCTTCAACCACAACAAATAATTGGTAGTGTCCTGGTGGTGCCAGTGCTGCATTCCCTGGAACATAACATAACATTCCACATTATGGATACATGGATTTGTAAGAAAAATCTTTATTGTCAGATCGTGGTGTATATATGAGCATAGAATATATATAATTATGAAGTAAAAATATGTATCTATTTAAGTTATTGATGCAATATTCCAAAGATCATATCTTTTTCTTTATTCTTAATATATATGGTAATCTCTTAAATGGGGTAAAAATAAGTTAGGGTTTTAATTACGTATTTTTTTTTTATAGAGTTAAAGAAAAAACTTAACCTAACTTTAATTGGTTTTTACTAAATCTTCTTATTAAAAGTTTCAGTATAACCCATATCCTACATTGATTGTTAAATTAGTATATTAAAGACGTTAAGCCCAATTTACTTTGGATGATCATATAATTAGGTCTATTTATTCAATAATTATGCCATTAGTTCATTTTAATAAAATTATAATAACAATTAATGTAAGGCTACAAATATCCAACATGCTTTCACTTGAGGTGTATTAATCAATTTTTAAAACAAATAATTTTATTTATTTGAAAAAACACTTTCGGACTAATCAACAAAGAAAGTAATTTATGTGATCATGTTAAAAATAACAGTCATGAGTTTAACGTTTTGAAACAATCTGATCTAATTTAATTTTTAATATTAGACTATAATAATTAATGTATTTTTTATTGGAACATAATTATCCAAAATCACGAATATTATTAATTAAGTTGATATAGATCTTGAGTAGTAATATAGTAAGATATAGTGTCTTAAAGTGATTATAAATAACATTAGAATCTTATCAGTCCTCCTTATAATTTCTTGTTCTTATGCTTTAATAATGAAATAAGAAAACTATTTGACTATAATGAATCTATATGTTTATGACTACTATTTATTCTGAAAAAACCTTATATAATATCGATGGATATATTCAATTTAACCTTAACAAGTCTATATCTTTAATCATCATTTCTTTATTCTTGAAATTTTACATGATATTAATAGGCATGCTACATGCAATGTTATGTTGCATAACAAACATGAATGATGATAATCAAATAAACAACATAATAAACAACCTTAATACACATTTATTAATGAATATCCGAAAATATATATATACATGTATGTATACATATTGTCAGACTCTCACTAATATAAAGTATTATTAAAATTCTATATACCTATATTTACAGTATAATGTTCAACAGCTATGAGTTTCATATCTTTAATTAAAGTATCTAACATAGAATCTGTCTTGATATTTTCTATTACAATATCGTTCTTTTCACGAAATTCCTGACTGTCAAATACTTAATCTTTATGTACTTTAATTTACTGTTAATTTTATTATCCTTTGAATAGAATATAGTAGTACTACTATTACAATAGATCTTTACAGGCTTAAAGATCGAATTAACCACTTGAAGCTTTTAAATCAAATATATGAGCTAACTAGTATGAGTAGATGCTCCATAATATGCATCATACTTTATATACCTGGTTAAGAAAACTGTTAGAGTGTGTTTTATTCTTTTCTAAGAAATGGTTCTTTCATTTAATATAAAGTTATTATATAAAATCATCTGCATATCCACCAAACCCTGCATCTGAATACTTAATTGATTCGAGAGTGTCGACTTTCTAATAGATTAGTATGAAATTCTTTGAACCTTGCAGATATCTCATCACTTTCTTGGTTGCAATCCAATGATCATGTTCAGGATTTTATATGTATATATATCGGCCAAGAACATTCATTATAAAATTATGTCTAGTCTAGTATAGACTTGTACATATATGAGACTGTCAACTGTATATATTTATAAAATAATTTTTAATGCATCTCTTTCAAGATCATTCTTAATCTTTGTTAAATTTGTCACTTTTATAATAAACACTTTTTCCAAATTTGCACATCTACATTTTAAATCTTTTTAATACTCAATCTATATATATCCTTTTTTGAGATTATCTAAGAACTTTATGAGATCTATAACAATGAATCTCAATACCTAAAATATAAAAAACTTCTCTATTATTTTTCATATTGAAATTTATGGTCAAGAGTTGTTTTAATTCATAAAGCAAACTCTCACTGATCTTTATGTAAATACATTGATCAACATTATTTTTCATAAAATCAAAAGAAGTGAACACAATATTAACCTTTAGATACCACTGATGAAAAGTTTGGTTCAAACTATAGATCGACTTATTTAACTTATAGACCATATGTTTCTTATTATTTTCTCTATAAATCATTTATGCTAAATTATATATACCTCTTCACTCAACTCACCATTAAGAAAAATTGTCTTGACATCTATTTTCTCTTTATCTAAAACCTTTTGCTACCAATGTAGCCACATGGACCTTATTATCTCTTTTGATCTTGTACACTAATTTATAACTTATTGATTTGAATCATTTAGGTAACTCAAACACTTTTCAACCTCTACTATCTGAAATGCATTGTATTTCATCCCTTATTACATCTAATCATTTTTTTCAGAATTATGACAATTAATCACTTTATTATAAGTCATGAACTAGAATCCTACCCCATGTCATAATTTACCTTATCATTATAATAATAATTTACCTTATCATTATAATAAACACTAAAATTTTTAGCTTTTCACTTTCTTTAATCTCTTAATAAGGATTTTAGAAATTTTTATTATTTTTATAATTTTTTTGTTTGATTGATTGCTATGATTTGTGATTGAGTCAAAGTTATGGCTTAAAAATCAAGGATTATAAGTGTTACTTACAGATAGCTGAGCGAATTAGAGAGCTTTATCTTTCATCTTTTAAAGGTTCAATCGATCCATTAATTTTTTAAGAATTGATTCGAGAGTTAGAGAAGATTTTAGTCTGATAGATGGTACTAACAATCAATCACATGTACTTGTTATATGATTAAGAGAAATACAAGTCATTAGTGCTCCACATTTAATTGACACTAAAGCTTATAGGACTAGACTCTTTGAAAAAGAATTTAAGTAAGAGTTGAGAAAATTATTCTCCTCATTAGAGTTTTAGACTTATTGTACAATTCTACAAAAGGCTTATATTTTAACAAAAAGAGAAGTAAAGGTTATTGCATCTAAATCCAAAGAGTATAGCTTAAATTCTTTATATACAAAGTTATAGACTAAGTGTGTATCTATTACCACATAGAGTGGTAGAGAAAGATTCATTATAAATAACTAGTTTCTATTTGGTCTCGATCATTTTTTCTCTTGTATAGTTTACATAATCTTTTAATTATTATCGTAATAAAGTATAGGAAGAATCTTAGTTATAGACCAAGTGTTTATCTATTACCATACAGAGTGGTAGAGAACGATTCACTATAAATAAATACTTTTTATTTGGTCTTTTGATCATTTCTTTCTTGCATAGTTTACATAATGTCCCAATCATTATTATGATACAGTATAAGAAGAATCTTTTTTCTAAATGCATGACTCAACTATTTATATCATAATGTTTAGAATCTTTCTTTAATTAAAGATCTCTTAGTAACATGATTCTTTATATTAAGGGATAAATTAAAAGTATTAGAAAATTGAGAGAATTTATACTATTGATCAAATAAATCATAGCTACTAATAATATTATAATCATAAATCCAATTAGTTTTATTATTTCTAAAATTAAAATATAATTTATTTTTTTATTTTACAAAGAACTAAAAACTAATTCTTTCTGGGAGAAGGTATATATAAGAAGTTCTTTAATATAACCAAAAACTAATATCTAGCTCCAATATAGCTGCTCCTATAGAATGAGCTCTAATCCCTACTTTTATCCTTGATTCTCTCTCATTTGACTTATTCAAAATTCCTTGGTCCATTGTGTTTTGCCATTCTTTACTGTATCAATTTTGATTTACAAATGATTAAGTTTCAATAAGCTAATACTATATATATTCAGATGCGACCGCAGATATGACTTCTTAAGATTCTTTATATTTTCTTGCTCAAAAGGTGGAATAATCCTTTTTACTTTATACAATTATCATGTATACACAATTTTTGAATATTTCAGTGTTCGCGAGTGTCGAAGTGATCTCGAATCTCAGATTTATCTAACAGTACTTATTTCTTTTTCATACAAGTCAAAAATAATAAAATTAATTCTTCTTCGATGTGTTGACCAGTCGATGATGCTTAAAATTGGTTTTTTTTCCTTTCTTACAAGTGCACTTTCAAAGATCTTTGAATTCTGAGTGCTTAAATCCAAATTCTAAAGCCATAGATCAATTTGACTCGTCAATAAATCTTTGGGTACTAAGTTTGGCTTTTATCGTAGCTATTTTGAGTCTTGAATCACACTAAAAAACATCGATCGATTTAGTCTAACTGGTAATAGATTGAGCCGAGGTTTGATTTGGTTAGACGAGACTGCTGTATAAACTGCGTTTGGATTATGCCTTTTTTCTATTTCAGCAAATAAATATTTAGCATCAACAATCTTAAGTAGCCCTCTGAGTAAATGCTCTATAATATATCTTTTTATAGCTAATAGACTTAAGTGATTTACCCTTTCCCATTTAGTATAATAGTTTTTCCCATCATCAGTGTTGCTCCTAATGAGAGGTAATAGTAGATCTATACTTAGAGCCAAATTTATGTCTATAATTCTTAAAGTAAACTTTATATCTTACTTTCATTTTTTGTAATTCAAACCAGTCAAGACTTCTATCAAGGTATTGTTATTAATAAAATCAAAGAAAACTGTTAGAAAAAATTATAACATAATCAGTTAACAATAATGGATATCAATATTGAGACTCTGTATATATCATTACTAGTCTTTCTTTGGGTAAAGCCAACAATTCTATTATTAATATCTATACATGAAGACAACAAACTGTGAATACATATAATTTAAAAAATATATTCTTTTTGGACAGATAAAATTCTCTAAATCATAATATTCAGAATAAATAAGCAACATCAAAATTTATCCCGAGTAGACAAATTTCTTATTTACATCTCAAGTGTCTTCCACGCAAGAAATTATCCATTATTAGTAGTAGTGATTTTACATTGAAAAAGATAGTAATCCATATATATCTTAAAATCATGTAGAATAATACCAATCATAATAAACCATCTTTATACTAATTAAGAAAATAAATTTTCTTTATAAATTTTAGTGATCACATTACTTTCATAATTGATAATCACTAAAATCTTAAATTTAAATTATTTAATGATTAAAACTTCAAATTTTATTTTTAAAAAAAAAACCTTAATATATTAACTTATTATATCTCAAAAATAAAATAAAAATCATAGAAAATAAGAATTGAGAGAGGATCTGAACGCCATCAAGATTGCCTGACTAAAACGCCTCGCCACACGTTGGTGAGCTCTAGTTAGTGTGTGAACCTCATGTACCCACGTGCGTACCCTAACCAGTCAAGTCGGTTCCACCCAAATGGTTAGCATTTCGAATCTACATGACCCAATCCTAACTAGCTCCTTTTTATTTATTTTTTTAATCTAGCATGTGATATACGTAAGTCTTGCAGTTAGAGCTGTCAAACGGGCCGACGGTCCATGAGCTGGTCCGTTTAACCCACCATTTAAGTGGGTTAGGATAAAAAAAATTGGCTTGTTTAATTCGTGGGCCGATTTAGCTCGGTCCGTTTAACCCGCGGGTTAAATGGGTCAGCTCGT
>JAVXUL010149118.1:0-14230 GCA_035590515.1 Trichilia minutiflora
GGTCCGGTCCGGTTCCATATTTTCCAACCCGTAGGCCCGGCCCGAACCCGCCGGTTCGGGCCCGTTAGACACCTTTAACACAAATTTCAAAAAGTTGTTCATATGACTGGTAGTAAATACCTCCCCAACAATACTTTCTTGACTTTGGAAGAGAGGAACCATAATTGTTTGACCATTTTCCTTTTTTAATGGAACCTATAAGAACACAAATAAATATGAAGCAATTAGATGAAATACCCTGAGAATAGCCTTAATTATGAAGCTTTTAGATGAAACACCTTGAGGATAGCTTTTAATCTTCACGTAAAAGTCATAACGATTCCGACCAAACTTACTATTTCAAGCAAAAGTGCCAAAAACGATAATGCAAAATAAAACCTCAACTATCCAATGTGGAAAAATATAACCAAAAGAAGAAGGGCGAACCTTTTGGTTCACTACTTATATCAAAAGTGAAAACAGCAAAACATGAGATACTTATAGAGATGACAATAAATAAATCATAGACAACCAGAACTAGTCAAAGGAGGCAGATAAAAACTTAAGAAAAACATTCTATAGACAAAATTCCTAAAACCGATTCCAAACTGAAAGAGCATACAAGATGTAGGACAATTCATCTATTTCAATTTCATATCTATCCCTCCTTCCCCCACTCACATTGTGTCAATACATCTGTTTGATATTCTTGAAATGTTGGTTGATACATAAGCAAACATAGGAATCAAACATTGCAAAGCTCACGGCTCAATCAATCTGTGAACTGCAACTTGATTCCTCTATACAACAGCAACAGCAACACCCAATAGGTGTAAACTCGATACATTACAGTTATTTACAGGCTCAAATTACTATATTTATCAGAAATTTTACAGAATAAGTTAAGAGAGCTTGTCAAAAAAACATGGCGAAATGATACCTGCTTACGAGTTCTTCCACTAGCAAATGAGATTGAAATGTTACATGGTGGCTTGAAAGCTCCAATTAGATAATTCTGAACAACAATAATGGATAAGCTTTCTTTTATAACTTTGAGATGCTTGACATAACAATAATGATTGACAAATAATATTACCATTATCAGCCGGTCAAATTTTGAACTGTCACTTTATCAAGCATGGAGCACCTAGCAAGGGGAATGAGTTCAAATTCCAGTTTCAAGTTCACATTCTTACCGAAGAAATTTAAAAAAGGAATCACATTGGTTGAGAAAGCTTTGTGCTAAAAGATAAATTTCAGCAAAAATCATGATACAACCACTTTACCATTCTTGCTACCCAACAGAACAGTCATTATCTTCAGATACTGTGACAGTATTTTGATAAAAAATCCCAAATTTTCCAGTTTATATCTATCCTTTCTCTTTCCTTTTCTTCCAAACCCTAGACATATTTTCCCAGAGAAAAACATAATTTGTATAATGAACAAATCGGCACTCATTATTGTCTGTCTCTGAGAAGGGTAAGGCATAATAATCTTCTAGTACACACAAAGATGCAAATTAAATACAATGTGAAACATTTATGTTAGCCTTAGATCCTTCCCCTGTTTCGTGATTATCATAACTCTCATTTCCAAATTACATAATGGGTTGTAAAGAATTAGAAAATAGCAGTTCAATAACAGTTAATTGCTAAAGCAAAGAGAAATGTAAAGGAATACAAATACAATAAGCAACTGTTTCATTAACAATCTGCAGTCAGCTCAGCTATTAGGTATCTATAAAAAAGAGAACCCAGAAAGGAATTCCATTAACTGATTACACATATTGATACCTGGAGAGGTTTTGAATGAGAAAAGGCAGATCAACAGGAGAAGCTGAAGCCTCGTTCCTCTTCTACTGTGTTCTTCTACAGGATATTGATTGTAGTGTTTATCATTATTTGCAGTGATTATTTATTTGTTTGTTTACGTAATGAAATCACTGAAAAAGAATTTAAGAGATGGATCCCTGTATCAAAGTTTTCTCTGCAATCTACAGTACCCCTTACTGCACTCGGAATCCGAGGAATTTGCACGCTACATGCTGAAAATGCTATGACAATATAAAAATGGGATTTAACCAAAATTAATTACTGTTTACCATTAGAATTCAAAAATCACTTCGTAAGAAAATTTTAATAAAAAATATCTATTTAATTATTTATAAATAAAAATATTTTTATTATCATATAAATAAAAATACTGTTTATATATAAATAATACTATTTATTCGTAATACTATTTTTTTTATACGAGAAAACTCACGAATTCAATTATTATTGTAATATCAAGTTATACACAGGATCAGATACTTATTTTATGAGTATATGTTCGTAGATCACACAGCACCTGTCATAAATCTGATTCTCGATGTAGATACAAGGATTACGTACAGTGATATCAACTACAGATAAAACTCTGGTCTGACTCCCTTAACGCTTCAATAATCCCAGTCTGCTCCTTGGCGCTTCAACAGAGAGAATCTTGGGGTAAAAATTAAATATAAGATCTTAAGATCCACATGACCAACCCCCACCATCAGGCCATCCTTTGTTTAGATCCCGAGGGTATATTTATAATTTTACATTTTCACTGTTCCTGTATTCGCATCCATTCCGTATATCGTGTGTGTGTGAGCGTGATTCCATAACTTAGTTCGAAAATTTGATTGGTTAAGATAGAGTTTTGGGATCATAAATGCAGGGACCTCAACGTAATTAAGAGTAAGTTTTATTTTGAGTGAAACCCTAATGATATTTTTCAAATTTGGGGAGGACTCAAGTGAGATTTTTAATTTCGACGAGTTCGATCGATCGAATAGAGTGATTTGTTCGATCGACATTTTGAGGACTCCCTGAAATTTTCATGGCATTTGATTCGTTCGAACGAAAGAGGATTCGTTTGATCGAATTGGATTTCGTTCGACTGAAGAAATCATTCGTTTAGCCGAAGCACTGGTTCGTTTAAACAAAAGAGGATTTGTTCAACTGACGAAATAGAAGCTCTCTGGAATTTTCGAGGGTCAAAGATTCGTTCGATCTAATTGGCATGAAATAATGATTTTACCCTCTTTTAGAAACTTCTACTTAAGAAAATTTAAGGGTAAAATTGTAATTTTATCCTTAAGTTTATAAAAAGGAGGGTTGAGTCTCCTCCCTCACGTTTCCTTCTCTTTTTCCTTTCCTTCCTCTCACTCTCACGCTCTCTCTTTCTCTCTCTAGATTTCACCACTTTTTATCCAAACTTCGGTTTCTCTTCGTCTTTCGACCTTATTCGTCGCGTCTAACTTCTCGAGAGCGTCGATTTGACTGTAAAAGCCCATAAATTGAAAAGAGGAGCTAGGGTTTCGAGGAGAAGAATTGGGGTTTTCTGACTTTTGAGCGAAACCGAGAAAAATCGACCATATCACGAGGTTAGTAGCTTCATTTCTAACCTATCTGCATATTTATTTTCATGTTTTATCAATTTTTATTCGTATGAATTTTACTGTTCATCTGAGTAGATTTCGGTTAGATTTATCGTGTATTTTTAGTTTTCATGCGTTATTTGGGTTGTAATGAAGTCGAGAGAGTAGTAGGAAGCTAGAGATATATATTTGAAGATTTTGGATGAATATAAACAGTAACTAGGATTACTGTTCCAATGAGCATATAAGGTCCGCATGTCTAAAATTCAAAATCGAGTCGAATTACGTTAGTATAATGATAATGTGATTCGTGGTAATGATGAATGGGTAATTAGACGGGTAACAAGCATTTTAATCGATTTCGTGTATTGCTCGAATTTAGGAGAAACCCGGGTTAGCATATATTGCACACATTTAAGTCTCTTACGTATTTTAGAATGCATATTGATATATATATTTGAATATATGTGTTTAGATGACGATACGCGAACGAGATATCCGCGTGACACACTGATAAACGAGGGGAATTAGGGAGTGTATACTCTCCCTAAGTAGTGAGTGGACTATTTCTATTTTTATTATTGTATTTAAAACTTGCTTTTATGATCGTATCGATATGCCAGTGTTTTATAAAGTGATTTGTCTATTGTTTTTGTTTATTTGAAATATGCATATATTTTACATGAATAATAGTCGTGGGCCAATTTTCGATATATTATAACTTGATGATGATTATATAAATTTTAACTTATTGTGGATTGAGTTAATTGATGATGATTATATTAATGATATGATCAGTGGGTCAGACTGTTATACTATTGATGATGATGGCCATGTGGACCGAGATGGTTACTGTAGCTATAAGGTTTGTGGTAGCCTGGGAGTGATCACTGGAGGTAGTCCCCTAGGTGAGTGCGGGAGATTTCACAAGTAAAAGTTGTTATATGGTGTTATGATATTGTATTAGAGATGTGGATTAACCACTTGTGAGTCTCATCGGGAATAGTCACGAACGTCATTTCGTGACTACTCGAGACAACGTCAGTGGTGGGCTTATTTCTTGTAAATGATGCATGTTTTGCTTTTTGCATTTAAGACACCTTTTTATTAAAATAGTATTATTTTTATTTGCATATAAAATCATTGACGGTCTTGGAATGTCCAAGGTCAGGGTAATTACCGAGAAAGACAACCAACTCAATGACTTTTATAATATGATTTGAGATTTTCAAATTAAAAGATTTTCTTTGAATTAAAACGTTTTATTTTGTGTTCGAAATACGTTTTCTTACACATCGGCTAAACAACATGAGAATATATATGTTTATGTATATTTCAGTTCACTCATTGAGTATACTCCCATATACTCACCTCCCTCACTTTTCAGTTTCAGAATAAATTAAGAGATACGTGTTCGAGTTGGGTGGTGATCACTCCAAGTGTTGGAAGTATCAGATATAAGTTATGCCGACTCACCCTACATGGTTCACAGTCCATTGGAGTCTGCTATTTTATTTTATTCTGTATACGAAACTTTTATGAATTATAAAAGAATTTGTAAGAAATGTTTGGATTTTATTTTGGGATAGATTGATTCTCACATATTCATATTTTGATAAACATTCTATGAATTAATTTATATATATAAAGAGAGAGAAGTGTTTGTGGATTGCTTTGAAATGATTCGAAATTTGGGTGTTTGAGAGAAAAATTATTGAAAGTATTTTATTTACTGTCGATATAGGTTTTGTAAATGGCTTATAGACTTACAGGGTGTATTATGTGTGATTGGATACATCCTAAAAATCTGTAACGGTTGTCATATGTGGGATCTACGGATTGGGACATAACAATAATTAATTAATAAAAATTATTATATATAAATAATATTATTTAATTAATATACATAAAAATATTAAATTAAAATATTATTTTAAAAAATAAAATTCAATAAAAAGAATTATTTGATAATATTTAATAAAAATAATAATAATATTTAATTCATATTAAAAATAATTAATTAATCAATAATTAAATTAATATTATTTAAATATTAATTTAATAATTAATATTGATTAAATATTATTTTATTAATTAAATATTGATTTACTAATTAATTTAAACATTATTATATTGATTAAATATTAATTTAATAACTAATATTGATTAAATATTTAAATAATATTAAATAATTAATATTATTTAATTCAATAATTAAATAAAATAAAATTTTATTATTAGAATATATAAATAATTAATATTATTTTATTTAAAGTTTTATTAAGCTTATTTTTAGAAAGTAATTTTTAATTAAATATTATTAAATAATTTTTAATATTTTAAAATTACATATTATATAATTATATTAAATATAATTTATAATTAAATATTATTATATCTTATATAATAATATTAAATAGAATATTTTTAATAAATATTTAAATAAAAAATAAAATACCTTTTTAATATCGTGTGCATATATTTATAATAATTAATAATAATATTTATTTTAAATTAATTAATTAATTAATAATAATATATTTATTTTAATAATATTTATTTTTAAAATATTTAATTAATTTCATAATTTAAATACTTTTTAATTTAATTATTTATTTAAATAATATCTCTCTTGCACATTAGGGGATGGCTCACATCAAACGTGTTGGGGAGTCGCACTGCATGCTAAGGGATATGTACAGTGTGTTAGGAAGCAAAGTACTACACGTGTTAGGAGATATTTCTCCTAATGCAATGTACGTTAGAGGATACTTTCTAGTGCACAATACGATAAGGGATATACTCTCTAACGTACTGTACGTGTTAGAAAATCTCCTCATACATTAAAAAATATTAATATATATTTTTTAAAGATATTTTATTTTAAAATAATAAAATAAATTATTTTTAAATAAACTTTTGTTAAGTAATTTTTTTAAAAAAATATATATAAATAATGAATATTTTTTATTAAATTCATGTAAAAATTAAGTAAACGTGCTACACTTTTTGCCTGTATATCTTAATTTTTATATGAAGTTATAACAAATTACCCCAAATAACAAAACCTAAAGGCTTTACACACAACTCATACACAACTATTAAGTAATCAAAGTCACCCGACCAACTCGCAGACTTGCAACCACACGATCAGAAGAACATAACAACCATTACACGATCAGATCTATGCAATCAAACGAAAGCACACGACCACGTTTTTGTCATTTTATTCCAGCAATTTGAAATATGCAATTCTTCGATATTATTACATTTCTTCATCTTGTTTTTCTGTTTAAGGTGACGAATTCAATTGAATGTAATTTTCTTTTGCTTTTAAACTTCAAAAATGCATTAATACGTGATTCTATTGATGATTTATTAAATAATATGTTATGTTATGAAATCTATTGGGTTAATACAACACAACCTACAGTAGTACAAGTGGTCGTTTAATTACACGACCAAGAATTTCAATTGGTCGTGTAATAACCAGTGGTTATGTAACTATTTTATATAAGAGGAATATTAATATTTATGATATCCAATTGAATCTAGGATTAGTATTAGTTATAGTAATTTAATATATCTAAACACATGCCAAAACTAGATAAAACCTCTTATTAGACTTTTACAAGCAAAATATACTCTCTAAAATCGATACAAAATTAATGAAAAGACAACTTTCTAACATATCAAACTACGTCCTTTGGAGACAATTATATAACTACATGGAAGGTTATCAAAATCGCGATTTTAACTTTAAAAAATCGAAACATAAAATCAAAACGTAAAAACGGAATATAAAAATAAATTTTTTAATAATATATAAATAATAAAATATTTTTATAAATTAATAAAATCGATCAAAATCGATTAAAATTGATAAAAAACGATCAAATATTTTTACTGTTTTACTGTTTTCGATTTTAACTAAAATCGAAATTATTTTCTTGCTAAAAACGTTGATTTTACTATTAAAAATCGCGATTTTGATAAGAATGATCGCAAAGACTTCATGCTTGACAGCATCTATTTCTTGGAATCCGAAGAAGGCTGAAAACCAGGAATCTAGCTTTGTTCTAGGTTTCAGTTCGAACACACCACAACTCAATACCTCCAAGGTGTGTTAGACTATGTATGTCTTGCTTCTAAATTCTTACATTTTGCAAATGTTCATGGTGTGGAATAATTAAAAATTCAGCTTTAAAGAATAGCCTTTGTATATGTCAAGGCATGTATTTTTGTTTCTCTCAAGTCTGTGGAACAAGAGTACTGTAGTACTGAACATGAAATTTAGTTTGTACATTGCTTTTTTGTTGTATTATTGTAAGAGAGTTTTAGAAATAAGTGACGAGTTAAGTTATGAGAGATTTCAACAGGTGTGGGAATTGACCGGGCTCATAATGGATGGCTTCTAGTGGCAGAGTTGGCTTTGCCTGAGGACAAGGGTGATCAGGTTTATATTGTTGCATGGGAACCAAACATTGGCTGGTGAGGGTCTGTCTTTGACGTAATTAAAATGCGTATTTCACAATCAACTGTATGTAGCCTAAGCTTCGGATACAATGCACCCTGCAAATAAAACCCTTCGGCATCCGTTATCAGTTGACGTAGCTGAGGAAAGTTTGATTATGGATTTTAGGGGCAAGTTAAAAGCAACAAATTGCTTCATGCTGTTACTGGCTTTATGCTTTTGTTAACAACAGGAGGAAATATGAGTTCCCTGAAATAACACCGTGACCTAATTTTCTTATAGGCCATATGAGGTGATAGCTGCTTCAACTCAGAACGCCATTGCAATATGGCATGTTGGATTAAACCCCAAGTCAGACGGAAGGCTCTCGGTGGAGAAGGTAGCAGCGCGGTATGGCCATGGAGGCAAGGTATCAACACCACTATCATGGATACGACTTTGTTTCGATGCACAAATTTATAGTTTATATGGAGTAACTATAAATTGTCATTGATATAAATGCGGTTTCTTTACCGAATTGCTAGATTAGAGTGGAAATTAAATATTTAATAGACTTGCTAGATTAAAGTAGAAATAAGAAACATCTTTAATCTAAAAGGGGTCTCCACGCATGAAAAATACTTGGGTTTACCATCAATGATAGGTGGAAAATAGAAATAAAAGGAGTTCCTTCAATGGCCAGCATCAGACTTGTCATTATCAACAAAGTTAAGAGGGAAAGACAATTTGATGAAGCCGGGTGGCTCAAGCTATATCTTCCTATGCAATAAGTGTATTCCAGATACCGCGGGCACTGTGAAGATATTCAAAGGATGAGATGGAAGATCAGAAGTGGGAAAAAGATTCTAGTTTATCACAATATGGCTTATTAGGACTACGATTTTCAAACTTTTATTCTCGTATGTAATGAGTATTTTTTTAGTCTTCTGAATTATATTGTAAGCGAGTTCTGTAACCTAAACAAATTAAAGGTTCAATAAAGCAAGATTTTCAAATGAAGATGTAGAGGCCATTTTTAATTATCCCACCTCCCCAAATAGTTAAGGATCAAGATCAAATGCTTGGGCACTGTATATAAAAAGAGAGAATACTAAATAGTAGAAAGAGTTGAAGATAGAGAAAAGGGTGAGACCTACAATCCCAAGCCCCAATCCAACAAAACTGAAAAAGCCCAGCTGCAGATACAGCTCATCAAACAGGAATAACAGCAAAAAATTTTAGTGCATACTAATGAAATATTTTGCATGCAATCTAGAGTGCAAATATGCGGGAAAACTTAAGATTTGTCATATTTTCGGAAGTTGGAATACTGTAGCTCACAGATTATCCAAATTAGCTTATCTTTTTTAAATTATTGAATTTTTAAGACCAGTCCCCACTGGAAAACTCGGTTTCTCAGTCAAACTTCAAAGTTTCTACGTTCCCATCACTTCTCCTTTAAATAACAAAGCTTAACTTCTCTTCTTTAAAACCATCAACTTCGCTGCTCTTCATTTCAAAGAAACAAGTTCCAATCTCTATATTTTACATTCTCTCACCGAATACCCGGACTACAAATTCACCGCAAAAGATTCAATACAAACCAATTCTGTCTTATTCCATGATTACAGTTTTTTACCCTTCTGCTTCTGCTACTTGCTGAAAAGCTGCAACCTGCTTCTTCCTTCCTGACCTGTTATATCCAGTCTAGAACTTGAACACTAACATGCACTGGTAATTCCAGAGTAAGCAAGTTTTGGCCAGTATTCAATACTGAGACATTGGTGGAAAATGGAGAACAGATGCAACTGGGAGCATAAGACATTGATCAGTGAGCTGATTGAAGGGATGGAGGTGGCGAAACGGCTGAGAGTGAATTTGGGTACGACATCTTCAGCTGAAACAAGTGAAGTGTTAGTGCAAAGCATTTTATCTTCATATGAAAAGGCTCTTTTGATTCTAAAATGGAGTGGTTCAATGGGACATGCTCAAGCTACGGGAGCAACTGCTAGTGTGCTAGAATCTCCAATTTCCACCAATGGAAGAGTGAGGATCTTAATAGAGTTTTTAAGGATAATCAGGATCAACAATATAACTCAAAGAAGAGGTGAATTCATAATCTCGATGAATATTGACCCTGCATTTTGCTGTAAATTATGGGTTTATTTGATATTAGTTATTCTTCCAACATTTTTAACTCGCAATTTGTACTGCAGATAGACAATGTCAAGATGGGCGGATAAAGTGAAAGTTAACTTTGAGACTGGGCTTAAGTAGTTTATATACATACATGTGAAAATTCTATAATCTTCAGACTCATGCTACTGATGTGGGATAGAAACAATCGGACGTTTATATGTAAAATGGTTATATAATATCTGATGCCTCTGTTTTGGTACTGGAGGACCTGCCTATCCAAAGTAAATGCAAAAGTAACCAACACAATAAAGCCATGGCACTCTTCATCTCATCATTTGAGTGTCCAAAAGGTGAGAAGTCATATACAGTAATGTGTTAGTGTCGAAACTTAATCCTGGATGTGACACCCAATGCCCCTTAATATTTCAAGGAAAGTAGATTCTCTCTATTATGGTCTAAGGTTGATGCAAATTAAGCTTTGTGCCTATAATGAACTCCGTAACATCTATGTCATGTAAAAACTACCTTTAATGAGAACCCTCGACTGAATACCATCCTAAATAGCACAATGTGAAAGCTGCAAGAATGAAATATAATATAATCAAATCCAACAAATAGATATTTATTTCAAGCACGGATATATACAATATAATATAAAATAATTATTCCTAAGAGTGTTGATAAGAGGGTCCAATTCTGTTGGACACTCTCTATATATTCTTGCTATTGTAGTGCCAGAAGGTTCACATACTAATTAATTTATTATCATTTAGGAAAATGAACACATTACAAAGTATATACAATATTTAATAACGTATTTGCTCTTTTCAGAAATAATTATACTTACGTTATCCTCTAACCCGACAACTGAATCTAAAAAACCTTTAATTTACGTAGGTATAACTGAAATAGAATGTCGATCAATAACAATATCTATAGTATCTATCCACAAGCAAAACTCTTAAATCATCTTAGATAGGATAGATGAGCATGGAAATAACCTAGTGGGCATTGTCTTTCGTACATCCTTTGAGTTAGGTTCGTTAAATATTTCTATGTACGAGTTCAAAGATAACGAGGCTTCTTATAGCGAAGACTATACTGACTCTCTACATCAACTTTATCAACCTATTATAATAATCAACTCATTAATTTATATGATTATACTGATAATCTAATATATTAAAAAATATTTTAAAAAAATATATTGTCTATAAAAAGTTAATATTTTTTAAGATAATATAAAACCGAATAATATATATATATATATATATATAATTTACTAAACTTTAATTAGTTTTAAATTAATGTGATTTTAACATTTTAAAAAATTAACAAAATATATATAATATTTATATATATATATATATATTTTGTTAATTTTTTAAAGCGTTAAAATCACGTGAATTTGAAACTAATTACAAAGTCTATTAAATTGTAAAGTTACATTGCACGTTACTGTTGCCATCTCAAGTGTATACGTATTAACCATAGGAGTTTCAGACTTTTGACTTTAATATTCGTTCTAAACTACTGAAGAACGGTCGGAGTAAGAACGTACATCCGCAAAATTTTTGCGTTCTTTGTCAGTAATTTTGAATTTGTTCAAAGAATGGTAAATTTGATCCCTTGTCAAAGCTGTACAATATATTAATTTCTAATCGTCAGTATACAAAAACCAATCAATACGGTTGTCCTTGTCGGTGGTTGGAACTATATGTAGTGTGAGCAATGGTAGTATATTGTCTGGTTTTGGCTTATAATATTATTGAAATCTATGTACAAAACACGTGACAGTGTAAAGTAGATAGAGACAGAGTCATCAATATTTAATACAAGATAGGTTTATTTTACTATAATTTTTCCTATTATTATAATAAAAAATTATTATAAAAATATTCTTCACATAAATTATTTAAGAATAATATTAGATATGGCAGTTTGACAACAATCCGAATCTAAACCTCCGATATTGGATTATATAAATAAAGCGAATCTGAGTTTTAATTTTTTGGTTATATCGGAGATATTTTTTAAGTCTAATTGTATCACACAAATAAAAGGAATTATCTATAATAAATATATTTTAATAATTAATTATAAATAATATTTTATTATTAATTTATATTTTTTTAATTATATTTTATGAATTATTATAAAATATAAAATAATATCACGTGACATAATATATATCGAGACTCTATTTATAAAGTGTTGTAAATATAAAATAGAGTTTATAATTTAAATACATTCAAATAAGTTTTTAACTTAAGTAATATTGTTAGGGATAATGGTATTGCATGATTGACATATGTTTTACTGTCAATGATTAATATTTGATGCTAATAGTTAGGTGACAAGTCTCATATCATAAGATTATAAACATGAGTATTACATTTGAGAACGTATTACTGAATGTGACTAAATATGATAAATCACATAAGTAATCCGTAATCAATGATTCATCACATAGTCATACTAGTGTATCACTAGTCCTTTAACATGAGACTTACGACTGTTATCTATAGTGAGACACATCGTTCACTTGTGTATATTGCACTAAGTTAGTCATGTCTGATGAAAAAATTTTGATGATAATGTGTTTTTATTATATGAGAATAGGTGATGATCAAGATGAAATTTGTTGGCTCAGATATTTGAACTTGAAATTTCAGACAGAAATGTCATACACAGGATCAAAATTTCTAACTAGAATACGTAATTTTTGAAAATGAGTTTTCAAATATACGGATCTCGTTTATGATTGATTTTATGATCCCATGGTCGAATTAAATGTTTGACAATTTCATGGCCTGCATTAGATTGAGAGTCAAAACAGAGAGATTTTACTATATGTAAATACGACTATATGATTTTATTTGAAATAATATTATTTGTGTTTTAAGGGTCATAATATTTTATTAGAGGTCACTCATGATCTTTTAGAATTTCGATTATAATGAATTGTATCGAAGTGATGTGAAAGAGTTCATATCGACTCATATATAGTTTATGATGAATTCAAGAGATCACACATAATAATCGATAGATGACAATGGTTAAAATAATATCATTAAATCAGTTAATGATATTTCATATTGATGAAAATTAAATTACTTCAATAAATGGATTAATAAACAATTTTATTTTTTAATGTAAAGAATAAATTCTCTTAATAATGATACGTTACTATTTATACGTCATGAGTTATTCTAATAATTTTTAGAGTATTATAAATATGTTTTACGATAGTATAGAACATGGGAACTAAAAGTGCGTGCCCAACACGGAGGGTTCCCGAATGGCTGTGACGAAGTCAGAAAGACAGAACCAAAAGGCCAGGTACGCTATCTTTGACACTATATTATACTAACGTGGATTTATCCTGCCATGCTTGAAATGTTTGAAAACAGATAAGGCAGAAAAGGTAACTGAGGAAATCCACGACGAAACTTACGGGAGTCATGAAGGGGCTTGTTTCCTAACATACAATGCTGTTCGATGGGGATGTTATTGGCCTATAGTCCCTGTGAGACAGAGCCACTCTCCAGCTTAACTGCAAGAAAGACTGCTGCACCGACAAAATATAGCCTGAGTTGTCAGCAAGATGATCAGAGGGACAAATCGATGCCCCGACTTTCTTGATGCAGGATTACACTGAAGGGGGATGAGGCTAGCCGAAGATTGGGGTTAGATCTGCTAGATGGAAGGAGAGACGAGGCCGTGACTCGGGTATCCGTATGCCAACAAAGGGTAGCCCGATACTACTGGCTAGTAGTTAAACATCGAACTCACCAGAGAAGGGTTCTTGTCCTCCACAAGGTGACTCCTAACACCACAGTCCCGGGTGAAGTGGTATTGGGAACTAAGGGGGAAGGGCCATCTAAAGTCGTTCAGGTACTAAGACCAACCCTGAGCGATACTCCACAAAAATCATTCGAGTACCTAGACCAGGGGTTAACAAATCAAAAACCCTGAGCGGCACTCCAACAATAAAGCTGTGGAACGCAGACAGAACTGAGATTTATTGTCCATGACCCAACCCTTTTGGTGATCGATCCCCCGATCCTGCGATCAACGTTGAGCCTTCCTACTCTGTCGAGGATATGGGTCGAGCCTTCCTGCTCTGTCGAGAACATGCGTCGAGCCTTCCTGCTCCATCGAGAACATGCGTCGAGCCTTTGTGCTCCATCGAGAACATGCGTCGAGCCTACCTGCTCCGTGGTGAATACACGTCGTGAAATCCCACT
>JAVXUL010149158.1:0-14229 GCA_035590515.1 Trichilia minutiflora
AAATTATTATATAAATAATTATTTATTTATATATAATTATTCATTTAATTAATCGTGTTTTAAACGAATAAACGAATAAACGAATTCATAAGGTCAAATTCGAATTCGACACGATTATTAATCGTATGATACAAATATAATTCGATTATTATTCATATCCAAATTTTTAAATCCGAATTCATTTAATTATATCGAATTCGTGTCGCAACTCAAATTAACACCCTACATGTACATTAACATAATTAATCACAAAAGATCTTACAATATAATTGATCCACGTGCATGTCCCCTATTTGTCTAAACCATTTTTTTTCTCATCTTTACATTGAGTAACACTCACAACACTTCAAAGAACCAAATATTGGCCTTGGGAGAATCATTAGCTCAACGGATTCATAAATCATCATACACACAAAAAAAAAAAAAGGTGGAGTGGAGTAATAATATTTAGATTCTTGAGTTTTTATCCTTTTCTAAATGAAGAGACAATTTGTTTATTTATGTCCCAAAATCCGGCTAAAATGACAAAATTATTATTATGATTTTGAAATTTAACCATGAGAATGTAAGCATACATAACTTAATGCTAATACACTTATGTTATTTCAATTGATTTTAGGAAACTTATTTGATAAAAATGGACAAACTATTGCTTTATTCATAATAAAAAAAGATTACAGGGATCCAATTATTATTTTCTTATTTGGAAAATTGGAAGTGGCATGCAAGTAAGTGACCACAAGTTTTCTTTCTGTACCCACAATTGACTTCTAGCTCTTCTTTTTGTCACAACTCACAAGAAAAACAAAACTAGTTCCTTACTATTGGGATGATTATTTTATTTTTTTTGTATAATTTTAAAACAAATATAAATATTTATTCATCTATTTTTGTTTTTACATTGACAAAATTTTATAATTAATAAAATATATAACAAAATTTAAGAAAATTTTATCGTAAATTTTTAAAAAAATATGTTTAATGAATCTTGTAATTGTAAGACATTAATTTTAAATAGTGATATTTTTAGTAAATATATATTTTTTAATATGATATTAAAAATTAATATTTCAATTATTTATATTTTAATAAAGTTCAAATGAAGATAAGCTATTTATCCTTAATTTATTCTATCCCACGAAAAGGAAAAGACCTCCTCACTCTTTGCACTTTTCTCCTTTGCTTGTCCTCAACGTTCGGTAGCCTAAAAAATAAAATTAAAGTCCAACCCCTAAGGTTTTATATTTTCATAAATAAGAACATATTTTGTTTATATTATATCAAATAAGTTCTTAATGTTTATTAAAATAATCAAAACATCCTTTAATTTTAAGTTACTGAATTTATCTTCTAGATGAAACATGCATGTCGGTAATTTGGTTATTTTAATATTCAATAGGGTGGGGATTATATAATATCAAGAAAAAATAATATGCCTTTGTGTAAAATTTTATAAAATATAAGGGTCCAAATGTTATTATCCTAACGCAATATAAAAATGATAAATTCCACTAAGGGAGTGCAAAAGAAAAGGGGTGAGTGAGGTGGGTATCCACTTTTACTAAATAAGAAAAGAAAGGGGAAGGTGCGAATTTCTTTGTATTCTATTGTAATGCTTGTGGTGGCGTACACTCGCCATTAACACCTGTCTCTCGTCTCCATCTACTGCATGCTTCCGTGTTCTTTCCAGAGATAACATCTGAAATTTTTTTAGTGGGAAAACCAGATGCACTTTAAATGGGGAAAGATGAGCAAAATCTGCACCAACAGCAGACACTTCAGACTCCAAATCCGGGTTCTTCTAGATTCTTCTGTCAGAGATGTTCGATGGGTTTGTCTTCGATTTCACAGGAGTTCAATCTCAATTGCGTTGTCCTTTTATTTTTTGGTGTAGCTGTTTTTCTCCCTGGAATCTTCTGGTTCCTTCCTTTGCACAAAGTTCGATACGAGTTTGATGCTAAAGCTGACATTAAGCTCCGTGGTATGCTATCTTATTCTCTTTTATCTTTTGTGTTTCACTAGTGTTGCGTTTTATTATATTTAGGGTTTTCAGCAATTGTGCTCGTTGGGCATTTGCAAATGATTACGCACATGGGTTTGTTGTTAATTGTTCTTTTTTGTTGTATAATTAGAATCTTCCGATGTTTTGAGCAAATGGGTATGTGTTATTTTGTGTTTTTGTTGTCAGATTAGGCTTCTGTGGTGTTTAGAGCCTTTTGTTGTTTAATCGGCTTTTCCCGTGCCGTGCTGAAAGCAAATCGTTAGGTGGTATTTGTTTAGTCTTTCTTTTTTTAGTTAAGGTTCTTTGATGTTCCAAGTTAAGGGGTATTTTGCACTGTACCTTCATGTTTATAATTAATTTTTCCAATGTCCATGTTAATGGTAGATACTCTGTTACATTGTTCTTAGAATTGTTGAGATTATGGTTGTGAATCATTCTGTCTTGTTGTTTAGAAATTTTGGATTTTTTATCATTTGGGTGCATTGCCATGTACTTTAATGCACATTTGTTTGCTAGGTGGGTAGCTTATGTAGGTTTGCCTTGTTTTTTAATTAATGTGTTTTAAGTTTTTGAAGAGATGGAACTCCGCTTTTCTTCATCATTGTTGATTTAATAGCCTTTTATCATGTTTTGAGGAGATGGTCATGCGTTATTAATTATTTCTCCTTTTAGGATTCAAAAACGGAGTTTCTTTTGTGTTAATCATATCCATGTGTGGATCCCAGGGTGGGCAAGTTGATGATAGTTTGATTAAATACTTCTGGTTAGATGCTAATGCTTATGGAAATCTCACTAGGATAACTATTCTCCTATTAAGCAATTTCATTTTTTTAACACTGCTGGTGGTTTCTAAATTAGGCTACCATTGTCGGAATTTAACATGTTATGCCCAGGAGTGTTATTGTGATTAACATAAATTAAGTGTCTGCAATATATAATTGTATTTGGTTGATCTTCAGTAGTTGGTGGTTAATCTTGAAATTGCCTGTCTAATGATCTAGTCATGAGGATGTGATCTGAAACATTTTATGAGTGATAAAACATGAACACTTTCACCTGTTGATTATGTTTTCTTTTTCTGAACTCTTTAAAGACGAATCCATGAGTTAAACTTTAACATGCTCGGGCTGTTGTGTTGTTATGCTAGTTCTTTATACTCTTGGACTTTCTAGATCCTAGTTTGATATATCAAGCTGTCCATGTCCTTAATCATGATAAATTGACATTCATACAGGTATTGGTTTCCCTATGGTTACCCTCTTTTTGTTTACTGGAGGAATTTAAAACATTTTCCATTTTTAGGAAACGGAACAAATTATAAGCATTTCTTAAACAAATTATTGGCATTCTCATAATTTATTCCTGGTGTGTTGCAGTTGATGTCAAGGAATCTATAAAAGGACCATACTAATAATAAAATAAATAATTTAGCCATACTTTTAATAAAGGGAAATTAAAGAAGAAAGTAATTATGTGCATATTTTATAAACATCTATAGTAAACTTTAACTATTAGTGTACATTTTTGTTTTGCTGTCAGTTAAATGATTTTCTTGTTAAGGATGAGATATTTACTGCTTATACATAGTGCAAATTCTACCTTTAATTGTTAATTAATGCATGTATTCACTAAGTGGTTTATGAGAGTGATGGACTTTGGTGATCAGACAATTGAGAGGGGAATGAATGTTATGCTTTAGATATAGATTGTGATTGCAGAAAAGTGAAGAGCTTGGTAGAAGAATGTTTTTGTGCATGCAACCACAGAATATTATATTCCAATATCTCCAGAGAAGTGGCTAGAATTTTCATTTTAATGGGATTTCAGTATACACCAAACTTGAGGTGGGCCAATCTCATGATGTTGGTTCACTTCGTTATGTGACTGCCAAATTGCTTACCTTAATCTATCCTCTTGTTCTAAAACAACATTTTCCACCCGCAGAAAAATTGGGAAAGAACTGCAATATATATATATATATATATTCTGATTTTACGTTCACTCTTGCACTTAGTGCTTATACATATCTTATTCCTTTTTTACAGCTTCAGTTCAGGCATCCTTCAGACTGCAAATGCCAGTTTCAGAGCTTGTTCCACGTATTGGAAGGCTAGAGTATGATATCTACGGGGAAATAGGTGTCCCTGATACAAAGGTTTGCTTTCAAGCTTCTGTTTGTAAATTTAATTGTAAAAATTTGGACAGTTCATCTAAAAGTTGCTTGCTCTCCTCTGCAGGTGGCTATCCTATCCATGCACCAATCGAGTGCTTCTAACTGGACCGATGTGGTATTTGGGATCATTTCTGATCCAATAAATGTTCCTATAAATCCTGTGTCCTCTAGTGTGCTGAGGTCGTCATTAATTGAGCTGTTCCTTAAGGAGTCAAATCTGACCCTGACAGCAACAATTTTTGGGGAACCTTCTAGGTTTGAGATATTGAAATTTCCTGGGGGAATTACAGTAATCCCTTTACAAATTGCTTCCATTTGGCAGATACCCGAGATTCTGTTTACCTTCACTCTCAATAATTCCATATCTGAAATAGAGGAAAACTTCACTGAATTAAGGGATCAGCTGAAGTCTGGGCTGCATCTGAGACCATACGAGGTAGATACGCGGTTCTCTCTGCTTTCAGCATATACTGATTTGAATGTATCTGGTTCGGTTCTTCATGGGAGTAATAGATCTCTGATTTGTTGTAATATGATCTAATTATTGTTAGGTTTGGAAGTAGGACTAATATTAATAAAAGAAATTCCAGAAAAAAGTGATCTTAGTGTAGTTAATAGCTGTGCCTTCTGCTTAATTAACTGTAGTACAAAGGGGGAGAAAAAAGTTAACAGTAACTCATATATTGTTGAATACTGGATTGTAGCTTTAGATCCATCTTGGTCTTTTGATGGTAAACGATATTTGTTGATGAGCCTTATTTAATCTGTGGTGTATATTCTCATACATTCATGTTTAGATTATTTAAAGTTCTTTTGTTTTGAGAATGGAAGAATTGACTGGAATTAAATCTAGGAAATATATACGCATACGAAGGAACTCAGAAGGAGCTATAACTGGAAATATAACTTAATCAACCTGACACTTGCGCAGAAATCAATTGAGGAGAGCTGCTTTTAGAAAGGAAGTGCTGGGGAGATTGGAGAGATTTCTGAAAGCATGAATTTAGTAGATTTTAAAAATGTGAATAATGGTTATTTGCACGCATTTGATTTTCAGAGAAAAGAGCTTATGATTTTTCTGTTGATGGTTCTTTAAAACCTATGACTGGTCAGCAGTTCATTGGAAAACTGGCGGTAGGATGGGACATCATTTTGTCTTTCTTCCCATGATTTTTAGTTTTGTTGTTTCTGAAGCATAGACTATATGATACTGATTTATGTCTTTATGTCTTTATGCATAAGGTGAATATGGCATCAGCTTTTAACTTCCTTTGTCTTCCTCTGTTGTGATGTAGAATGTGTATGTGCAAATAACAAACAAGCATGGCTCCACAATATCTCCAACAGTCATTGTTCAAGCCTCCGTCATGTCAGATATGGGGAGCCTTCTGCCGCAGAGATTGAAACAATTGGCTCAGACTATCTCTGACTCTCCGGTGAAGAATCTCGGCCTTGACAACTCAGTCTTTGGTAAAGTTAATGAAATTGTTTTGTCGTCTTATCTGAAGGATACACTTCATGCATCCCCACCATCTCCTTCTCCGTCTCCATCCCCAGAACCGTCAATTTCTCCATATCCTACCCCTTCTCCGTATGCTTTAGCACCCTCACCTAATGCTCTTCACCACCCACCTTGTTTTGATTGCGAAACTTCTTCTCGATCTAATAATAATCAACAACATTCACCAGGCCCTGAAAGTGTTTCCTCTCCAGCACCTTCTACTGCAGCTGCTCCCCCTCCTTGTCCATACCGTCGCCATTTAGTTTCTCCAAGTTATTCATCTAATTCTAACCCCAGTCATTCACCTCCAATTGGTTTGCCGAAGTTGGCTCCTAACTTGTCACCCTTACCTTTAGTATCCTATCACTCTAGACCTGGCTCCAATGCAGGAAGTCCCACAGCTTCGGTGTTTCCATCTCCTGCACCATCTCCATCACGTAAGTTATTACTGCCAAGTTTATACGTGTATAGCCTCTTTTTTCACCATGCATGATTTGGTTCATGACATGTGCATGGTTGTGCATGTAAATTTTTTTGTTATATACTTGCACATCCATAGCTTGGTTCTGCTGATATAGTCATATTGTTCGGGTCATGGCCATTGAATTTTGCTTCAGCTCCTTTATTATTAGTAATACAAGTTAAACAAAACTGGTTTGTCCATATGCCTGCCCTTTTTCAGCTTTAGCAATTGGTCTTTTCTACAAGGAGGTCTGGTTAGGGGGATTTTCTGGACTCTCATCTTCTGGATCCTTTGTTGGTTATATTGATAGTTCGTAGTCATCATATTACCCAAAATGCTTTTGATACATTCAAGGCCCTACAGCAGAATGCTATCAAATACCAAGTTTTGTTCTAGCGGAAACAGTAGCTCTGATGAAAAGTTCACCGGTTTTTCTACTTTTTTTTTTCTCCAGGGAATCAAGTTCTTTGTAAATGAAATATAACGAGGTCGAAGCCAAAAAAGGTGGCAGGCCACTCATCTCACTTCAATGTTTGTGATATTGGAAGAGAGCAACTAGGATGTTCTTCCCAAAGGGAACAAGTACTAATGATAACAAGTGTTGATAGTCCAAAGTGCAGACATTTCCTTGCCGATTTCAAGAGGAACCACCAACGATGGTGACCTAAGTGTCCGTATGCAGGTTCTTCTTGAGCATCTGCAATTTAGTGCAAAAGCAAAAGGAAAAACAAAAGATGTCATTGCAGAAATGGAACATAAACTAGTGTTACAATTTACTTATGGAAAGATGAATACTTGTAAATATAAATTCGGTATTAAAATCTGAATTTTTTACAGCATTTTGAGTTGTCTGATGAGTGGCTTGGCCCATCAAGGTCCAATCAAAACGGGTCATAAATCATATTGTCTTCCATTCAGGGTTAATTTTTATACAATCTCACTTTTTGTTATCCTTTTAAGTTTCCTATTAATTTTTTTCAACTTGTTCACTATATTTATAGACTTGGGTTGAGAAATTTAATCCAGAATTTAAAAAATATTACAGAAAATTTAGCGGACTGCGCATATATCATCAAACAGTTACCAATCTTCTTTAACAAGTATTGGATGTAACCGAAATGCACCACAATATTAATAACACTTAGACCGGAAAATGTGCGCGATATTATGCAGTCTGTTCATCTGCATTCCAAGTTGTACGATTGAGTAAATATAATTATACATAGTGTAATGCGGAGAATATGCGTATCCTTCAAGGGTAGAAATTATACATAGTGTCATGATATGAACAAAAGCTTCTGTCATTTCCTATAAGTTAGCTGCGGGTTTCAGGAAGAGAGCTTGGCCATAAAATTGACTCGTCAATTGAGCGGTCTAGTTTGTGGTTTTTTTTTTTTTTCTGTCAATGAGATAGAAAACTGGAACTCTGTCAGAGAAAATTCCTGAGCTATCATTGGATGTTGATTCATACTTCCAGGCAGGTCCAAGAAGCCATGGCATAGCTGCTACACCTTAGCTGGAATTGTAGAAGTTGCACATGCATGCATATACACAAATAAATTGGTTGATATCAATATGTAACATCAAATGGTATACTTATGAATATTCCAGGATCTACAGGCTTTCAAAAACTGTTTGTGCAATTTCATCACTTTTGGAAGCAAGTGTATGAGATGTTACTTGCAATTGCAGAACAGAAGTAAAATGCAAGATATCTCCTTGAACCACTGATTTTCTCCACGGCTGGGCCGGTGGAATTCAATGAATAACAATTAACCTATACAACCTAAATTTCTGTTCAGACCAACATTTAAGGGAGCAGGATCAGAAATAAATAAGAGAGATTTCAAGACAAAAGTTTCAAACCAAACCATAAGGTGCACAATAATATTTGCAAGCAAAAAGGAAGATGTAACCAGCCTCCAGAACTGCCCTTCAGCTGTTAGACTATTGATCTGCATATCTAATAAGTTAATGCAGAAGGTGAAGTGAAAAACAGGAGCTTCATCCAGCCAAAAAGAGGAATCATATTAAGAAATAATAAGACCTTAGAAAAATAAATTAAGGGTCCATTTGCTGCTGTAGTGTTATAAAGTTGTAGTTACTATGAAAAGAAAGTTACAAATATCAAATATCAATATAAAATTATATAAGCCCTACCAAAAGTTGATGTTATCAAATTTCTTATGAGCGAGATTTTACAAAATTTTGTGCATAAACAGTGTGTAATGCTGTGACAACTGGTGCTTAAACCTTCTAATAATCCTCAGAGTTTTCCATCAACAAAATAATCCTGATTAATGATGTTCAAACTTTCTTCAATTGGTGTAAAATTGAGGCTATAAAGATTCTTCAATTGCAAGAGTAGCTTTGTAACAATTTTCCCAAGTTTCTCATATATGCCAATGAATTTTTTTACATACTTAAATTGCTGTGAAAAAAATTAATTTCACTGGCTAGAAATTTGACAATAAAGAATAATAAGGTTGCAAAAATACAATGAATGGTAATAACTGAAGAGAGAAATATAACAAAAATGATGAATATAGATGCAATTTTATGATCACGGGAGTAGCATGTGTCTGACCTTGAACTGTGAATTAAGTCAGCCTTCACCAAATAGCTCTTCTCGAAGCTGATGAGGACTTCACCCTTGGGAAAACAAAACCAGCCTTTGGTGGATTTCCATTAACAAGAGCATTGTCATAGATTTCTTTGCACTCTTGGACAACCTATTTGACAAAACATCAGTAAGGAATTCTTAACCAGCATCATCATATACATCAATAGTTTTGATTATCGAAAAACAGAAACTTGTGAAACTTAGACACCAAGACATACTCAAATAAAAAAGATTCTTTAAAGTGAACTGTGGGGGGCACATGCACATCCAATTTTAAACTATGATTACCCCATCTAGAATGAGCTGATTTTTTACAACCAGTTTCCCTTTTCAACATTTTGTGATTCTACAAAAAGAGATATTGAGTTGTACAGTTTCCGTAAGATTCTCTAAGATTCCCAAAGAGGGGATGCTTTGATTTTTTACATTCTTTCAGGGGTTCGTGGGAATTAAATTTCAGTGCTGGACATACCCTCCTTTGCATCCTTCCTTGGTATACCCTCTCGTAGCCCAACCAGCTTCTGAACTACCTCAGGGCTGCAATTGGAGAGTACAATGTAAATGTTCATAGCAGACGTTTTTAGCAAATCGAAGAGATATACAGAAGGTTTATAACCTACTACCATATTAGAAGTTGTTGAATATTAAAAATATATGAGAAACATACAACACGGGATCGAAAGTATAACTTCATTGCAGCGGAGTAATATAAATGATTACCGGCAGGTCAGGTTGATGTTCAAGAATATTCGTATAATCGAATGTAAAGGTATCCAAGCTCTCAGCTGAAGCAAGTTCTCTAAGTCACTCAATATCCTCACACTGTTTTCAACTTTCTGCAGCAGCAGCCAAAGAAATATGCTTCAGAATCACTCTGTTTACAATACTGCTATAGAAGGTTAAAGCATTAGAGTACAAACGTTGACAGAATGCTATCAGCACAACATAGTATTAGCGGGAACAAGAAGTTACTTTTGCTATATATAAATCAGTACCCACATAAGTGCATATTACTGCCAGATAGAAGTAACTGGTAGCAATCAGAAGAAGCACTGGTTAATTTTAATGGCATATTACATCAGCAAAATGAACATATTTTAATTGGAAAGTCTGGTTCAAACACATAGTTTGACCAGCATATTCAAAAATGTGCAAAGTATTCTTTTAGATATGGATGGTTATTCATATGTACGTGGGTTTGGGAAACTATGAAAGAACTTGAAACATGTTTGATAGGATTTATTTTTATGTTTACATTGAAGAATTGGATTCAAGTAACCCGCAGTGTTGCCACAGTTGGTACACACCAATTACGTATTTGTTCAGTTTCATTAAACCGTCAAATTCTTTAAGTTTTGAATACCTTTGCAACCTCAAGGAATCCTTTGCAAGTATCTTCAAAATTGACCTGCAAAAGTTAAAAAAAAAAAAGAAAAGAAACAGACTTGAAAACTGAAGTAAAAGGTTTTTGTGTTCATAATTCAGAGCTTCAAATACATAAGCTTCAAAATCTTAATTACATATTCAAAGTAAATGAAGTTTGCTCGCAGGCACATGTGCATCCGTTTGATGCTCAACAAGAACATAACTCGTGGCTTATTAGATATAACAGTTTTTTCATAAAGAACCACAAGGGGACCAGAATTTTTTTAAAAAGGTTCCTAAATGGATTCAGCATCACCTGTTCAGCATAGTTTGGTGGAAGAGCTTCTATGGTACTGGTGCTTAGCTCCATTGCAAGGTCATTGCAGCACAAAGTATTGTTTATCTGTACATCATGTATCCCCCATGGGAAATAGTAAACAATGACTTTTGCTTAAGCAATGATATATTAACTCAAACCGTGAAATAAAATTTCACTTACCATTGCACACAGGTTCAAAGACCAATTTCAGAAGCAGGTTTTGCACGTCTCTCCCTTTCAAATTATTTATCTAAAGAAATACACAACAAATGTGTTTAAGAAATAAAAAAAAAGGGTAAAAACAGCCTTTTAACCCTTACAAGTTACAACCCCTCTACTTAGAATAGAACATTTTATCGTTGGAATAATAACATTTGGGTCCTTCTATTTTTTTTTTTATTTTTGACAGAAAATATATAAATTATCAATTTATAACAAGAAAATCCCTGAAGCTTTTGAAATGACAAAATCATCATCTCCCTATTACAACATAAAATCGTGACCCTGAAGAGTATTTCAATCATTTTAGCATGGACCTGATTGTTATTACCTCCATTACAATTCTAGTGGCCATCCATCAGGCACAAGAGAGACGAGTCAGTGAAATGAAAAACTGGCTGGCTGATTCAACTTGTTAAACAACCCGCTGAGTTAATCAACTCTCAAAACTACTATTCGATTGTGTTTTTGTCGTTTAGTATGCGAGCTATCGTTTAAAACCCTCCATTCTCTCTCGTTCTTTTCTTTCCTTTTCTCTCTGTGAAAACCTCAGAGAGAAAATTAAAAAAAAAAATTCCCTCTCTAAATAATTTTCGTGGAAAAGAAAGCTAAACAACCGCAGAGTTTTCTCGGTGTCCAAACACGAAAATCATGTCTCACATAATGTTTCAAGCAACTCCGGTCGCCACTACAACCAAAACCTTACCATCGTTTGGGCCACCGAGTATACCGATTCCACGGCTCGTGCCGAGTCAGCCGAGTAACCAGCCGGCAAGCGTTAAGCTTCGGAGGAAGAATTTGACGGTGTCGTGTTCGTCGTCATCATTGATTGACGGCGTAGACGATTTTGTGGCTCTCTTGGAGAGGTGTTTCAAAGGGCATAGTGCCTTACCGTCCGGTTCGACCGCTGAGTGCGGTCCAGTTATGAAAGGACAGTACGGGGCTTTCGGTGCGGTTACTTTGGAGAAAGGGAAGCTCGATATGTCGCAGCAGCAATCCGAGACTACGCCTGAGGTTAGTTGTTGTTTACAATTTGAGAATTGGCTAAATTTCTTCTTTGTTTCTTTTCTTCTGTTATCATTTATCAATCGACCGAATTTGTTTTTGTTTTTAATTATTTATTCTTCACGAAACTGTATGAAATTTCATAACAGTTAGTTTGGCTTTACAACGACTGAGAGTTAGTGTCAGGCGTTTGGTATTCACTTCTTTTATGTCTAGAGATAATTTTTTAGTTCAAATTGATTGGCTTCGCGCAAAGGATATTGTGATAAAATTTGTTAGAGAAATTGAATGATAGTGGATGGGTAGTATTAGGCCGTTTTACATAAATTGACCGGACCCAAAAGGTTAGGAAACTTATTTTGCGACAGCATTGAAGTTTCTGGCTATTTTAGGCAATGAGATGAATTTGGCATTTTTGTATAATGGTTCAGGTTGTTGAAGCTGATTGGAGATGGAGGGAAGGGCTAGATTATTAAATCAGGGATTTGAGTATTTGACAGATGTTTAAATGAGATTATATTTTGACCTTTTGTAAGTGGTTGCTCCGAAACTGGGTTAGGAAAAAGGTGGATGTCGTTCACTTGAATTCTGATTTTTATTAGGCTCCACCCATTGGGTTACTGTGCTTCACAAGCTTTGGAGTCATGTTGCAGAAAAGATTTAATCTTATTTTTCCTAAAATTGAAGTAATCTTGATATTTATTATTCATTGGTACACTTTAAAACAGCTCTAGACTTGGAATCTGTAGATTAAGATTTCTTTCGGTACAACAGTTCTATGTTGTGTTTGTGGAAGTAGATTTTGGTGAGCATTGGAAGTTATTAGAAAAAGGTTGTTGTTTGTTTATTATTTGTGGACATGCTATAAGGCTGTTTAGAGTTGGGGTGAGTGGGGAAAAATCCTTGGATTCAACCTAGAGGGCATTGGTTCAAAGTCCTTTGAAGGTCACTTAGTAGGATATTTATGTCTCTTGACTTCTTGACTACCAAGGTTGTAGGGTATTTGTTTCGAGTTGGGGTGAATGCTATAAGTTTGTTTGTTTTGGTTCAATACTGTGCCTTAAAAATTGTTCAAACCTATCCTAATTGCTTTTCTTTAACTGACCCCATAGGAAATTGTAACAACTTTAGTGGAGCCGTAGCCTCTAACTACCTTGTCCTTTCTTCTGTACCACCCTTGTCTAGTAACCCTAGCAGTTTTCTTATTTCATTTCCACTAGAAGGCGTTTAACTTTATCATCTTTACAACCCTATTAGAATTTGCCTGAAGTTTCTCCAAATGTTTAATCCCAGAAAATATCATAGTGAAATGACATGAAGCAATTTGGAAAGCTAGAAAAAACACTGAGGAAAGATTCACATGCCGCTCTTCCTCTATCCTGCAACTTAATCCTTGTAAGACCTCAAAATTAGTCCTAAAGAGGGCATTAGTAAAAGCAATTGTGCAGCCAAGAATTGCCAAGTCCTACTTTACCTCACTGTAATGACTGGAATAGTTATACGCTTCTCCAAGACAATATGTAGTTCCAACTTCACTTCCTAAGAAAGCAAGTCACATCACTGATCTTTCTCTGCTCACTGAATAGCATAGCTTGGTCACAATCTGGTGCAAGACAGTATTTTTCAGGACCATTTCCTTTTTGGCTGTCATGTAGGTCTATCGCCCATGGTGAATGTAGTAGTGGAAATGGTTCTCCTTCCCATGACCTTCTGAAAATAGAAACATTTGGTTTGATATCTTTCCTTCTAGAATGGTGGATATTTAGTAAATGTTGGCTTTCTTCTATTGATGTGCTACTTGGTGGCATTTCAATCTTTTCTACTAGTAAGCTGTTGTAGTTCTTTTCTTTTCTTTTCTGTTCTTTCATTTTTGTTAAATAAGTTTGATAATGCAAATAATTTGTTTAAGTGGTCATTTTCATTGAAATGTTAAAATTCCTTATTTATGGAGTTGTAACCTTATATATTTTTGGAACTTAATCATTCCCTTGTGAGTTGAGAGCTGAAAAATGCCTGAGACTCAGGTTCAATGCTTTTTTTATCATTTTATCTTTTGTTCAAAATGGCTTCTGCAGTTGTTTAATTCCTTATTTTCATTATGCATTCTCACTTTCTAAAAAGATGTTTTCTTTACATTTTTTTCTCGTTTACTCAATGTCCATGTTTCATATTCAAATTGAGTATTTCATATGATTACTTCTAAACTGTTCAGAAATAAAGGCAAGATGCTAATTCATTTTAGATTACAGCTTGCAGTCGGGGGTGGTGGTGGAGATATTGGAAAGAAAATCAACCACGGTGGTGGTGATGGAGGTGATGATGATGGTGACGATGATGATTACTTCGATGATTTTGATGACGATGATGAGGGAGATGAGGGTGGACTTTTCAGGAGGCGGAAGTTTCTTGAAGAGGTTGGAGCTGACATGTGCACAGATCACGCTTTTGAACAATTGTTGATTAAATTAATATTTTCGTTTGATCAAATTCTTTTATTTCAAATTTACATGCAATAACAGTTTCTGTACTTTCTGTCAGCTTTTTGATCGAAAATTTGTG
>JAVXUL010149198.1:0-14226 GCA_035590515.1 Trichilia minutiflora
TTTTAGAGAAGAAAGGAAAGGATGTGATCTTCGAAGATAGCAGCAGAGGCAAAGTCATTGGAATTGGCATCATTGAGGTAAACAATATCACAATCTTTGATATGTTGCTAGTTGATGGATTGAAATATAATTTACTTAACATATCTCAACTATGTGACATTAGTTATAATGTGAGATTTCTGAAAGATGCTTGTGATGTTTTTGATGATGCTAGTAGAAAAATTTTGTATGCCTCTAGAACAGGAGATGTTTATGTGATTGAGTAAAATAAATTGAATGTTGAATCTTTTGTATGCTTACAAGTGATGTATGATGATTCTTGGTTGTGGCATCAAAGATTAGGGCATTGTAACATGGACCTCATTAGAAAATTATCTAAGCATGATATGTTAGAGGACATTCCCAATCTTAGGTTTGCCAAGAACAAGACATGTGGACCATGTCAAAGAGGCAAACAAGTGAGAAGTTCATTTAAGCCTAAGAATGCTATTTTCACTTCCAAATCCCTTAAGCTCATTCATATGGATCTTTTGGTCTAAATCGAGTTGCATTACTTGGTGGAAAATGCTATGCATATATCATTGTAGATGACTTCTCTAAATTCACTTTGGTGTTCTTCTTAGAGAACAAAAGTGATACATTTGATGCATTTAGAAAATTCTGTAAGAGAGTTCAAAATGAACTTGGTTACCATTTAGTGAATATTAGAAGTGACCAAAGTGGTGAGTTTGTCAATCATGATTTTAAGGCTTTTTGTGATGAATTTAGGATCACTCACAACTTCTCTGAACCTAGAACACCACAGCAAAATGGGATAGCTGAGAGAAAAAATAGAACCTTACAAGAGATGGGTAAAACCATACTCAATGAATATAAGCTACCTCAATACTTTTGGGCTAAGGCGATTAACACAACGTGTCATATTTTTAATAGTGTCTTGATTAAGAAATTCCTAGACAAAACTCCTTATGAGTTGGTGTACCAAAGGAAATCCAAAATAAAATATTTTATAGTCTTTGGATGTACTTGCTATATTCTTAACACCAAAGATAATATTGGGAAATTTGAGCCTAAGTCTAATGTGAAAATTTTTCTGAGGTATTCATCTAGAAGCAAGGCATATAAAATCTATAACAAAAGAACTCAGATTGTGAAAGAATCAATGCATGTGACTTTTGATAAGTTAGAACCTGAGATGTTGAAAATCCTTGCTAAAGAGAAGAGTGAAGAGATAGATGTCACAAACTAGTTGAATGACCTAAAATTAAGTGAAAATCTTAGTGAGAAGCATGAAGAGCATATAGAATCTCATTCTAAGAAACTTTCAAAGGCTTAGAATTATGCATCTCATCATCCTATAGAGTTAATCATTGGTGATCCCTCTCAAGGAATTAAAACTAGGAGAGCATCTAGAGATATTCCTCAAAATCTTGAGAAAATATAAAACTTTGCATTTGTGTCTCATTTAGAGCCAAACGAAGTAGATCATGCATTAATGGATGAGGAATGGATAATAGCAATGCAAGAGAAACTAAATCAGTTCCTAGACCCAGTGATCATTCCATCATTGGCACTAAATGGGTGTTTAGAAACAAGCTAGATGAGCATGAAAACATTGTTTGAAATAAAGTTAGGCTTGTTGCTCAAGGCTATAGCTAAGAGGAAGGGATAGACTATGATGAAACATATGCTCCTGTGGCTAGACTAGAAGCTATTCGAATTCTCTTACCTTTTGCATGTTTTAAGAACTTTAAACTTTTTCAA
This sequence comes from Trichilia minutiflora, assembly GCA_035590515.1. Classification (NCBI taxonomy): domain Eukaryota; kingdom Viridiplantae; phylum Streptophyta; class Magnoliopsida; order Sapindales; family Meliaceae; genus Trichilia; species Trichilia minutiflora. The sequence goes on from JAVXUL010149198.1 coordinate 1,765, forward strand.
ATGGATGTAAAAAGTGTTTTTCTTAATGGTTTTCTAAATGAAGAAGCGTATGTTGAACGACCTCCTGGTTTTGAGAATCAAAAATTTCCAAATCACGTTTTCAAATTGACTAAAGCTCTCTATGGTTTAAAGCAAGCTCTTAGAACTTGGTATAAGAGGCTTAGTAAATTTTTATTAGAGGATAATTTTGACAGGGGGACCGTTGATAAAACACTTTTTATAAAATCAAAAAAAATGACATACTAATTGTGCAAGTGTATGTTGATGACATTATTTTTGGTAGCACAAATGATTCATTGTGTGAAAAATTTTCAAACTTAATGAGAAATGAATTTGAAATAAGTATGATGGGAGAGTTAAATTTTTTTTTGGGTTTACAAATTAAACAAACTTTGGATGGTATTTACATCTCCCAATCTAAATATGTAAAAGATTTGTTGAGGAAATTTGAACTTTTAGATGAAAAACAAGTGGACACACCTATGAGTTCATCCACCTCATTAGATAAAGATGAGCAGGGTAAAGATGTAGACCTCAAGCTTTATAGGGGTATGATAGGTTCATTATTATACCTTACTGCATATAGACCCAACATTTTATACAGTGTGTGTGTTTGTGCACATTTTTAGTCAAACCCCAAAGAATCACACTTAAGTGCTGTAAAAAATTTTTTTTCGATATCTTAAAGGCATACCTAACTTGAGATTGTTTTATCCTAAGGATGGTTCATTTTATTCGAAAGGTTATTCGGATTCGAATTTTGGGGGTTGCAAAATTGATAGAAGAAGCACTAGTGGTGCTTGTCATTTCTTAGGGAATACATTAGTTACTTGGGTGAGTAAGAAATAGAATTCAATTGCTTTATCTACCACCGAAGCCAAGTACATATCCGTGAGTAGTTGTTGTAGACAAGTCTTGTGGATTAAGTATCAATTGATAAATTATGGCATGTATATAGATAGAATTCTAATCATGTGTGATAACACAAGTGTTATAAACTTAACAAAGAATCCTGTACATCATTCTCATACTAAGCATATTAAGGTACGACATCATTTTATTCAAGATCATGTACAAAAAAATGATGTGTGTATTGAATATGTAAATATCGAGAATCAATTAGCAGACATTTTTACAAAACCTTTAGATAAAACTCGTTTCTACTGTTTAAAGAACAATCTTGGTATGATGTGTATTGATTGAGCATGTTTTATTCGTTTTATTAAATTTATTGAGCCTCAATTTATACTTCATATTGTAAATGTTTTTGAGCATGAATATTGAGAAGTGTGCGAGTGTTTTGGCTGAAATTCATCATCGTATCGAAATGTTTATAAATTGTATCGATATGTTCTCTTTCTTTTTTAAAGACATGCTGGATGAACTCTCCTTAACATTTTGATACATTTATTGGTTTCTAAAACATGCTCGTTGTTTTTCTTTGAACGTATCGACACCCCAACCCAAGTATCGACATATTTCAGTTAGTATATCGACACATTTAAAAACGTACTGGAATATTGCCTAACGTATCGATACCTTTCCAAAAGGTGTTGACACCTTTGAGACGGAGATGTTGAGTCTTACGATTCAACGTATCGACACGTTCTAGGGTTTCTTAAAATGTATCAATACCCTTATGACGTACATTGGGCAAAAACATCGTAACGTATCGATACCTTTTAAAACGTATTGACATGTTTGCTCGAAAATGGTCAAAAACTACGTCATTTTGAGTTAGGACACGAATTCAAACCTCCAAAACCCTTTCATCTTTCTCATCTCTACATATTCAAAATTTGTAACTGTCTCTCTCACTCTAAAACTTCTCTGAAATCGTCATTTTCAAAGACTTCAAACTCTTTCAAATTTCTCTCTCAACAAACTCTAAATCATCATCATTTCTATCTCTCTCACAATGCCTCCGAGAATGAAGGTTCCCACATCGTCAGAACACAGAAAACGAAAGGCTCCTAAGTCTTCATCATCGTCCATTCTGCAAGACCCGAATCCATGAGGTTTTACATCTGATGAACAACAAGAATGTTTCATGATATAGTTTGCAAATCGAATAGTCACTCCTGGCCAGGTAATCCATTTTGAGTTTCTCGAAAAAAATACATTTTCCATATTTACTTCAGATTACTCGTTCTGGGTGGTTACCATTTCTTTAGATTAAGGGGGAGTTTTATCCTGAGTTAGTGAGACTTTTTTATTCAAACCTGGACATTAAAGACCCTGATACGGGTAGAAATATGGTAACAAAGTTTTGTACTATAGTGAGGGGAGTTGATTTTATTGTGGATGAAATATTTTTGGTAGAATAGTTTAGAATGCTTCCGGGAGGAGAACACTACATCCCTTCAGCCTTCAATCCTCTTGAGGCTTGTAAGATTATTTTCAAAAACCCAAAATTATAGGCTGTTGAGAATAAACCATCCAAGCGTCAACTGAACGAATAGATTTTACACCTAATAGTTGCACACAATTTGAATGTTCATTCTGAGAAGTTTGCGAAGATGTCCGTGGAGGACATGTGGTGGATGGAAAGGATCATGACTCATCAGAGACTCAATCTAGCTTATTGGATGATTTCGAGCATCATTCAGCACACAATTTGAATGCTCATTTTGGAAAATTTGCGAAGATGTCCGTGGAGGACATGTGGTGGATGGAAAGGATCATGACTCATTAGAGACCCAATCTAGCTTATTAGATGATTTCGAGCATCATTCGAGGTGCATCTCAGAGATATAACTTGCACTATGGTTATCCTATCTCTGAGTTGATATAGAAGATGGCACTAGACACTTTAGCCAGTGTGGACAACAAGAAACCATCTCTGTCGAGTATGTTGAGCGAGACCACTCTTCGGAAGATGCATTACGGGTGGACGACTCCCTGTGTTTCAGTTCCGTGATAGGGTGATGGTCTCTAGATTAGAGTAAATGATGACATTGGCATGGTAGGTGGTCAGACAGACATTCCATCTGGCTCTAGGTTAGAGCAGCAGGAGCAGCAGCTAGAGTAGCCTGAGCAGTAGTAGTAGGAGTCTACACCTCCTATTGTTCCTCCTCTGGTAGAGGAGACACAGGCTTCTCTCAGCCGAGTGGTTCAGTACCTTTAGCTCTTCCTACAGCCACTTTGGAGTACAGGATCGATCGACTCCTTGATAGTTTTGCTACACTAAAGTTGACAGCGATGACGGCTGTGCAGAAACTTGACACTCGTATGAATGAGGTATTTCAAGTGATGCACACTATGGGAAAAATGGTGGAGAAAGTGAAAGATGAGTCACGCATCCATTATGCTGATACGCAGGCGAAGATGGAAGAAGTTGAGGAGAGATTGGTTACTAAGATTGCTCAGTTGCGACATTCTATTGGAGCAATTCCAAGATCCTTTTACGGATATCGTCCTCTATCCCTTGATTACCAGCCGCCTCCTCACGTTCATTTTCGACCATTCATCTTGAGGCACCTCTTATGTGTCCTACCTCTACGAGTACGCGTCCACCGTTCGAGACCAGATCCTCATCTTGTCCTGCACCCGTTGATTCTGATGAGGATTGATATGTTATTTTGTTGGATGATCATTTTGTTGTGATTTTATTATTTTCATACGTCTATGCTTTTATGATATTCATGTTGGATGATATTTGTTTTATTTATATGTTTTGTTGGATATTTGTTCTTTTATGATATTTAGTTGGTTTTGGATGCTTATATTGCTATCTTTGATTTCTTCAAATACAACATATTATCTCTTATTTATTGTAACTGTCGATATGATCCATATAGTCTATCACCCTTCTTTGCATGTTGACAAAAAGAGGTAAAATGATGTTGTTATGAATATATTTTGTTATCATAAAAAAAGGGAGATTGATGGCTCCAAGATATTTTTAATGATAATATAAAATGAGGAGATTGATGCATGAAATGGATATATTACTATAGAGATTGATGCCATAAAATAATTTTTAATATTAACATAAGAACGATGGCATATTGATCTTATGATATTTTCTTGGTTTTTTATGATGTGATGATCTTAATTTTATATGGACATGTATGTAATGATTTTAACGTTTTATGGACAAGTATAATTCACTTGATTATTTAGAAAGAGTATACATTTTGCAGGTGAGAAAAATGAAGTCAAAAGCGTCAAGAAAACTCACCAAGGCACAAACGTATCGATACGTTGCTAAAACGTATCGACACGTTAAGCTACAGTGCCATTTCAAAGACTAAGTGTTGATACCTTGACTTAAAGGTATCGATACTCTTAATCTGGACTTACACGTATCGATACCTCTGGGAAACGTATTGATACGTTGAAGGCAAAGAATGTTCGTTCACGTGAGAAGGTTTCAAAACCCTGAGTAATCATCTCAAACGTATCAATACCTTTGAAAATTTTCCAAATGTTCCGATACCCCAAGGCTTGGATAGCACGTTCGTGATAGACTTTATAGTTTTTACATCAACTTGTATCGATACAATGGTAAACGTATCGACACCTTCAGACTCAGCAACTTAAATGTATTGATACCCTAAGGATATGTATCTATAACGGCTAGTTCAAAGAAATTCAATGTAGCCATTAATGTTCATAATAGAGCTGTCGGAAGCAGATTGATTGCAGATGTATAAGCAAACATTTTTGAAGATCAAGTGGTGGTTGAGAAGCATTAATTCAAGATGAAAAAAAGATCAAAACATTCTTCTGAAAATTTATTCTCATTCTCTCTATTTTATTCTCTGTAATTAATTTTAGTGAGAGAAAGTGTACTCATTTAGTATCTACTCTTTTAGAGAGTTTTATAATTAATTTTTTGCGAATTAAGTTTGGGTTTCTCTTTACCCATGATAAGAAGGAAATGTAAATTGGGTTACACTTCACCCGTTTCAAAGAAAGTTATAATTTATGGTTGCCCTTCACACGTGAAAGAAGGAGTTGTTTTTGGGTTTCACTTGACCCATATAAACAAGGAGATAGTGATCCTCGGTGTGAGTGAATTCAATAGAGAAGAGTAGACGTAGGCGTGTAGTCAAACCACTATAAAAATCATGTGTTCATTTTTCTGTTGCATCTTTGTGTTTTCCTTTCTCACTCTACATTCATTGCAAGAACATTTTGGTTTTTGTCTTTAAATTTTTTTAAATATCCAATTCACCCCCCTCTTGGATTTTACCATCTGGGACTTTATTAGATTCACTATAGAGTTAGTCATAAGTTAAAATTGATCTCATTGGTCTTTTTGACTGCTTAATAACTATGATTGACATCTAATAATATGCCATAGTCCTTAAGCCACAATAAACTAAAACTTTATCGAACCTTTTATTCTTGATTATATGTATTGTGTGGGTAATATCCCTCTTTCGTCTAATCTTAACTAAGTCTGAACCCACAAATATCATAACCTTAAACTTAGTGTCTATTTTCGACTATTAGCTATTACGTGCTGAACATATCATCACAAAACTCTTTCATGTGGCTTGTATTGAACTCTAGTCAGAGATTTCCTTTTTCAACCATTTATATAACCAACTGAAAACTCAAATCTATATCGAGTCAACAAAAACTTAAAATCTTATATATATCGAGTCGATAGATCCTATCTTGATAGTCATTTGCATCTAGATATAAGCAACACATGATCAAATTGGCTTTTTATATAAAACATTATTAGCCTCATATTTATATTCCATATTAATCACGTACATCTATATCAAATAGTGATTATGATGTCTTAAGTCAGAGGAGCACTTTGTACACTAGTATAATTTTATTGACAAATCATTAGCTATATACATTCTATATAATTCATCATTTATGTGGTCACATTCAAAAAATAATTCTCTAACTGTTAATCCATACTAATGTCCTAGTGACATGACTTTTATAGTCACCAGCACTAATATCATCTCATGATATTTACTAGAGACATTCAGTATACCATGCAATACTAACGCCTAGTCTATTAAGAAATCAAGGTATAAAAACGTAGAGGAAATAAAAGGTTTTGATTTTTTTTCAAAGATCTATGCGATAAACCAAGTGTCTCATTGAATAAATGTGTTCAAAACTCATACCTTTGACGAACCACAAGTATAAATCTTTGAACTTGAATCTCTAGAGTATCCACACGAACGGGATGAATCAAATTCTGAGTGCTAGCTTTTTTTCGTGTTTCTCTGTGTTTTTTTATTTCTATTACGTTTTCTTTTCTTAAAGAAAACCAAATCAACCCTAGGCATTTTCTAACCTTACAACATAATAAAAAGACTCTTTTATATTGCGTTTTAGGGTTAGGGTTTAATGACAAAATCAACTCAATATTCATGTTGGGCTTGGCCATATTGTTGAGGCCCAATCTATTTAATAAAGTTTTAACCAACATCCTTAACTTAACTTTATTAAATAGATTTAGCAAAATTCTAATTAACACAAAATTTTCATGACCTAAGATAAATTCATTTTATGAATTTATATTTTTAATTTTTGATTCTAACGTAGACCCAATAGGTTCCCATGACTTTGGTAGTGAAATCAAATCTAATTTTAATAGCATAAGCCATGAGTAATGTCTAGCAACACATTATGACTACCCAAGTGATGAAAATGTGAATAATTTGACATAATATTTTATCCTGTGATCAATGTTATCATGTAGTTTAATCCTTTTATCCTTGATATCTTAATTGAATATAAGATATAGAATGTGTCATCCTTGTAAAGTTTAATCTTTATATTTCTTTAATATCTTGAGTGTAATATTCAATCAAATGAGATCGATATCATATATTTTTTCATTTAAGTATGACCATGTATTTCTATAATTATATTCAATCATAGAGGCCCAAATATATAACTTCTTTTATATAGAAGACACAAATTCTATCTTCATCAAACATATCTCTCTACATCATTTATGATATATCCAACTATTTTCTTTATAATTTATATATTTTCGAATGACATTTGAAAACATTAAAATATATCATTTATTATATTGAGAACCATGGTGATCTTAAGTCAAAGGATCACATACGTCATTGTCACTATAAGAATCGCTTATGACAATCATATAACAATATATATAGCATTCTTATGGCGGGTTATCTCAATAAATTAGTTCACTAACTTGTAACTATGTGTTGACTTTATATCTCATATCATGACTCATCTCATATTGTCATCAGTCACTACACATACTAGTCTCAATGTATTATTGTTGTCATATCTACAATAATACTTTACTAGGGATATTTTTAGAATAGTATTCAACTAATTGAACCTACCATTCTAAGCATATTATTATATTTATTAAATAGACAGATATGTAATCATAAAATATATATATTAATTAATAATGTCATGATATATATAAATGTATATCCTAAATATCCAACATAACCATTGGATCTTAGAGCATACACCAATATAGTCAATATTGTATATATAGAAAACAATGTAGATAATCAGTTTATCTAAGCATTCATTTACATACACCATTAATTAATATGACAAAAAGGATGAAGTAGCCTACACATATGAATAAGAAATAATTTCTTTATTAATAATATGTACAGTATATATCATATATAATTCAATACAAAATACCCTAAAATCAATAAAACGAATGATTTGTAAGGCATACTACACTAACAGGATCAACCACCTTATTGATTCTCTCTTTCTTGGTCAAAATTTTAAGAAAAACTCTAAAATTTTGATAATTAATCAATATTGAGACAGGCTGAATGCCCTACTGATTCTTTTTCTCTCAAAAATCTTAATTACTTTAATAATTAACCAAATAATAAAAATAAAATCAAAACATTTTTCAGTAACTGTTTAACATAACTTTATAACTTATGGTTAATCAACGCCCTAACTTTATAATCTTATTAAAATAACTTGGTGACCTATCTCACCATTATTTTGACAGGTGATGACTTCAAAAGTCATCCAACCTCTAGATGACGTTAATACATGAAAAAAAATAAAAATTCACCAATGAGAACTATGCATATTACTCCATATTTCATTTTTTCCATTATTCAAGAATGATTTCTTTACTTTATAGTTTTCATGACTTAAAATATGGAATTCTTTACTTGTATTTAAAAGGATTTGAAAAAATATGTTTAATTTTTAATTATCAAATATGTAGTGAAAAATTATTAAGTTTTAAATTATTTTCTTTTTCTTTAAAATAAAAAGGTAAAATTTGACTTAATTCTCTTAAATTAAGGCCAATAGGAACTTGAAATAAAATGTAAACAGAATTTTTAAATTTTTTGAATTCATAAAAGAAATATTTTTTAAAAAAAATTCAAAACTTTGGCCAAAATGAAAATGAAATATTTTTTGAATATTAGGAATATTTTAAATTTTTATTGAATTCTTTTTCATATCATATGTGAAATCGTCCCTTATGGTTGTGGACATAATAGTAAATCCTTCAAGAGTTTTCGTGTATGTTATCATGTTTAGATTATGCACGAGAGGGTATAAAACTTGAAGATTTTGTTTGAGTATGATTATGGTGTTGGATTGGAGTATCTAGGAAAGAACTGGATTTTTGATCCCAAATTATCTCTAATTGAGAAAAAGTTCTTATCATTTTTGTAGAGCTTGGAGAGAGTTTTTCGATGATATATTATAGGTTCCGTGTCATTATCCGAACCAAAAGTTATGACCATTTGAAGTAGTAGTCCTTGAAAGGTGGACCAGAAGCAAGGTATCGATACCTTTAAGAGGAGGGTATCGATACGTTTATTGTGTGAGGCCAAACATGTCGATACCTTTGGAGAAAGGTATCGACACCTTTCAGAGTTGAGGGCCAAATGTATAGATACGTTGAAGGCACGATGAGCAGTGAACAATATCAAACGTATCAATACCTTAGCAAGGGTATCGATACCCTAGTGACGGAGATAGGGTCTGCTTGTGATAAAACATGTCAATACGTTGAGGAAGGTATCGACATCTTGCAGGCTTTGTGAACAGTGAATGACCAAACATATCGATACGTTGGGTGAAAGGTATCAATATGTTGGAGGCAAAACATCAAAGGTATCGATACATTTTGAAATGTATTGACACCTTTAAGCAATGTCACAGTCTATTTATGCAGAGGCAAGGGTCGTCTTCCCCATTTTATTTCTTTGCTTTCTCTCTCTATCAGACCAGTAAAAACACACACTTTCTCTCACCATTAAAACCGATATCCTCTATTTCTCAATCAAACTCCACCATTTCAGTTCCTATAAACTAAGAATCAATACTAGAACCCAGAAATCTTCTTTGATAAGAGTTTTAACATTCGGATCGTGAGGATTCACGAGGAAAGGAGGCATTATAAACATTAGCTGAAGAGGGATTCAAGTTAAAAAGGGGCTCTAAGCTCGCTTATCGGTTTGGGTAAGCCTGTTCTTCAACTTATCTCTCCCGTTTAAGCTACCATTTCATGTAGATCTAAGAATACATAGCTCGAGTAATGTTTACAAAACCCTAAAAATTGGGGATTTTCTCGTTTATCATCGGTATCGATAAATTAGAGGGCTTTAATAGTTAATGGTGTTGGAATTGATGAGAAAATTATATGGAGTGGGGTTTGGTATAGGCTGTATATGTATAAAGAGAGAAAGGGTAGAGAGAGAAAGAGGGCTGGGAGAGTAGCATGAGTATATATTGCATCATGCACGTACTTTATAATCGTAACTCTATGATTGTATGTGTATCCAGGCGTGACAGTCGAGACAAAAAAATCTCCATCGCTAGGAGGATACGCAGAGTGTGGTTTTCCACCCCAAAACAGTTAGTGGACACAATCCTTTCCCTTTATCTCATTTTATGTTATTTATGAATAATTATAATGTTAGAGATGATAGCATGTGAATACGTATATGCATAATTGAAATGAGGAGGCGTTGGATGTATGTTGTGTGGTAGCTAGGATGGCCCTTGTTTGTGATAGAAATAGGATTGTGATGAATCCTTAGTTGCCATGATTGAGGTTGGAGGCCAATAGCAAATGATATGTTTATATGGTATACTGTGAATGTGGGATAATTGTGTATGTATAATAGCCTGGGTACCATGGTTGTTATTTGGCCTTGTGTGTCACTATGTTTATTTCATTGGTTTTGGCTAGGGTGAGCCATTGATATTTAGTTACAATTATGTGTGCCATGTTAATGATTTACATAAAGGTGAGGACTAGCTATGCAGCTTGTAAAGATTGGGTGGAATCCAATAGTCCCAAGGTAAGGATTGATTATACAGCTCATGATGAAGTGGATGGAATCCAATAGTCATAGGAATATAGATTGTCCATACAATCGAAGATGGGATGAGTGGAATCCAACATGTTCAGGCTATAGCATGCTAGCCATTTATATATATATGTATTCATGAGCACACATCCCCAATCAGTGCAGATCAGCCATACAGCTCAGAGGGAGCGGATGAGATCCTATAAACCGAGGGGTTATATGTGTATTTGATTTGTATTGACTTTCACAGTCATGTAAATTATGCCACATCACACTTGGTTTAGATTTCGAGGGATTTTTGAAATCAGTGTATATATATTCATTTGCTATGTTGTTTTTTTTTTGTCTATTCACTGAATATTTTCTCAAATATTCACCCCTCACTTCCCATTTTAAGTTAGTATAGTCGGGCGTGCCATAGCATAACTGAAGCGAGACTTCAGCACAGTTTTCAGGTACTCGACTCATGTTTCATATTATAGTCCATTGTATATCAAAACATTTGTAATAAAGTGATTTAATGTATTTGGCTTGGCCAAGACTATTTTGTAATGTATTTTGAGAAAATACAGATGTTGATATATGTTTGATTGAAAATCTTCTATTTTGTTTTATTTTATTTGAAATAAGTTTAAAAACAGGTACTAATGTCTTACGGGTCCTAGGAGTGCATTCTAGGTGATAGGATGTGTTTCTGGGATTTACGATAATTGTCACGTGGCCGACTAGGGTCGGGGTGTGATAATACCATAGTATACTCACCATTTTTTTCCCACTTATAGGCAAGTGTATAGCATACTTGAAGGTGATGATAGCATTCAGGGTGATGATTTCAGGTACCTCTATACTTGACTCACTCTTAATACATTTGAGTATACTGGGAGTGTCTTGTAATGCTTATGGTTTTCTTTAGCTTTAGGAACACGAAAATTTGATGAAGTTTTTAAACATTGATCTTTGTAAAAGAATAATTTTAGTAGTTTGTACTTTGAACACTTTTATAAGTGGTGAATATGATATTTTAAGTTATGACGATGTATGATTTTATTTATGATGGATTGAGGAAAAACAATATTAGAAGTGTTTGAGATTGCTTTTTATGATAATGTAGTTTGGGTGTTTTGCAAAGAACATTATTGGAAGTGTTTTACTTGTTTAGTAATCACAACCTTACAGGTTCTTAGTAAGCATTTTAAACCTAAGGAATACTTATTAAAAATATATGACGATTGTCACGTGTGGGACTCACGGATTGGTGTATGATAGTAGAATTGTAAACTCTTCCCTTGAAAATGACTAAAATACTTATTCCAAATTTTTTACCCTTTATTACTTGCACAAGTAATTTCATAAATTTTAATCCGTTAGAAATATGGCCAAAATTAAGGGAACTATGGATCATCTTCATTTTTGTTGCCCCTGACTTGAGAGTTTTTTCCCTTCTCTACCTATAACATTTTCTCTCTCTCCATTTCTTTCGAAATTCAACTATTAAATCTTTGATTCTTCTCCACCAATTAACTAGGATGTCCTTTTCATCCTAAAGGTATTATTTTTCAATTCTAAGCTAGGATGGGAATGGGTCAAAATTAATAATGTATTCATATTATTACTATACCATTATTACTATGAGAATCACTTATGACATTCATATAACTATCTATATAGTATTCTTATGATGGGTCAATCCAGTATATTAGTTCACTAACTTGTACCCATGTATTGAGTTTATATCTCATATCATGACTCATCTCATGTCATCATTAGTCACTACACATACTAGTCTCAATATATTATTGTTATCCTATCTACAATAATACTTTATTAGGGACATTTAAGAATAAAGTTCAACTAATTGAACCCACTATTTTAAGGACATTATTTTATTTATTAGATACACAGAAATGTAATAACAAAATATATGTATATTAATTAATAATGTCATGACACATATAAAATGAATATCCTAATGTCCAACTTCATCTATCACGCCCCGACCCTAGTCGGCCACGTGGCAATCGTCGCGAATCCCAAAAACACATTCTATCACTTATAATGCACTCCTAGAACCTGCAAAGCATTAGTACCTGTTTTCAAACTCATTTTCTCAATTAACACAAAATAATATAAAATAGAAGATTTTCAACATACATGTATTACATATGTA
>JAVXUL010149237.1:0-14222 GCA_035590515.1 Trichilia minutiflora
TTGATTGTTCTAAACTATAACTTGGACACCGTGCGCTTGCGGGTTTCTTATACGTGTTTCAAATAAATACGCAACAGAGACCTCGAGTGTACGTTCCTCCGAGTGAAACTTCCAGTTCTCCAGATAATGAATTCTCCTAGTTCTCGAGAGGCCGGTATACAATGAGCTATGGCTTTGATGACACCAGAATGTAACGTTGTGTAGGCTTGTATACTCCGGGTGCTTGCGAGTCCCTGTCATTTTATAGGGGTTATATCAATCCGATCCCCCGAGCCTGAGCCCGGAAGGCTTGCCGTTGAGAACCCTTTATCTAAATGCGGATCAACTGTAAATAACTCGAAGGAGACCTTCTGATCAGTAGCCTCGATAAGAATACCTGAAGCGATCTCATTATCCCCTGTATAGTGTAGATAGCTCTTGGGACGACGTCGTATCAAGGGATCCACTCGGGGATAATATATCTGTATGATGGACCTGGACAAGAGTTTGGAGATAGGTCTAAACCCATAGACTAGGTCTTGACAAAATACCCAAATAATTTAATATAATAATATATTAATCTTTTAATTTAAAATCTTAATATTTTAAAAACTAATTATGAACTAAAATTTAGATAATTCATATTTAATTTATAATATAAGTTTTAATTTTTTAAAATAAAAATAATATAATTAATATTTATATATAATAATATCTTTTCTAAAATAAAGATAAAATTAGTAGTTAATTATAAACATTTATTATTATTTTAAATTATTTATTACACATATCTTTAGGTATATAAAAAATAAACTTAGATTGAAATGTGTTGCTAAGTAATAAAGTGATTTTATTTTGATTTATGATATTTAATAACGGAATTCCTTTAATTACATGCATTCTTTTCTAATTTATTCAGGTTGGATAGAGTAACTCTAGTAATACACTATTTTACAATGGTCAAAGACAATTATATCCCTAAAATTATTTTCTTTTTCTATTAATTCAATTAATAAAAGGGTATAATAAATAATTTTTAAAACAATATAATCTAAATGAGATGACTAATCTTTTTTAACGGAAGAAAGATTTAACTTAATTAAAAAAATCCCAAAGCAATTTGCTACATCTTTTGATTTGATAACGACCTCAAAATTATTTTAAAACAATAGAAAACAAATGAAATGTCATACCAACAATTAGTATAAGATAGCACAACATAGAGGTCACATTCAGCATCCAGCTTTTTCTCACACTCCAAATTAAAGCCCATACTGCAAGAACATATGAATGTCAAATATAAAAATGTGCATGAATTAATTGTATGATTAATATGAATATGTTTAAGATTGTTGTGTGGTTAAAATATTTGATAAATGATTGAAAAGAAATAATATTTTTAAAATAAAGTTTATATAATCTAATTATATGAAAGATACAACAGTTAAGGATACCTTTAAAGGAGACAAACTCTTTTAATTTAATTATATAAAAATAATGTTATTATTTTATTTTAAACTATTGATCAATTTAAATTTAATATAAGGAGTATAAATAAAATAATGTTACGAAGAGATATGTCCAAAACAAAGATTTATGTATATCTATAAATAAGAGAATTTGGGCCATAAATGAGCAAATAACATAATTTTCCTAAACCTCTCTTGTATATCTTCTATCATTTTTTTAAAATACGAATTTATATATAATTTCTTCATATTTTGAACATGACACTCCTTATATTTTGTTAGTTTCTGGGACAAAATTTTAATTTTTGGTAGCCTTACTGATTTATAAGCATTTGAATTTATTTTCATCTGCACACAGCGGAGACCAAACAAACAAGTAAAATACATGTTCAGAGTATTGGATTTCGTCTTGATTGATGAATCTTGTCTGACTAATATTTAAAAAAATATTAATTAAATATATCACCATTCAAGTATTCAATTTAAATCACGAGTGATTGATTAAAATTTTAATTTTATATTATTAGATGAATATTTCAACTGTATAAGTCTTCTAATTCAACAAAAAATAGAAATTTTTATATCGGGGATATTCTATTTAAGATTAAAAAATAATAATAGATTTTACAAGAAAAAGAATTTCATATGAGACTAAGACAAAAACAAAAAGTTATATAAAAAGTAATTTTCTTTAGATTTTAGAGTATACAAATATAGAATTTTTTTTTTAAAATATGTGTAGTAAGTGAAGAGAAAAAGAGAAAATAAGTTGTAGAAGAGAGTAAGTACTTATCATTTCTTCAATGTTAATTTTGTTAATCCATTAAGTGAGTTGCATTTTTTTTTCTTGTTGAGTGTCAAGAATAATATTTTTAAGAGTTGTGAGCCTCGTTATACCTAGACAAATTTAATTATAATCTTATTATTTGATAATAAAAGCTGTTAGACGAGAGTTTCGTGATTTTTTCCTTTTGGAATTTTTCATATAAAAATTGTGTGTCTCTTTTATTATACTTTTTAATTTTTTTATATTCTATTTTAGTACATAATCTTATTTCAATCATATAAAAAAAAATTCCGTGACTTATTTAATTTTTTTTTTCTAAAATATGTGAATCACAAAATTGGTGGATACTGGCAAGGTTTCATCTGTATATTTTTGTGACATGCGTTGAGGTATATTTAAAAAAAAAAATCTTATTTTTCTATCCACAAAATTGTATTCTTTTCTATTATTTTAATTTTTCATCATTGACTTTCCATTTTTTTCACCAATATTTTATTATTTCTTCTATATTAATAGATGTATCATATTAAAGGGGAGAGGAGAATCAATAGTTAAAAGAAAAAGAAAAAAGAAAATCCTCTATGTCCAAACAGATTGAAGACATGAACTTTTCAACACAAAAGAAAGTAATCAAAGAAGATAATAAAGACAAAGTAAATTAATTCCTGACGGCATCAATCTCCAAGGAATGCAACATAATGACGCATAATTTTAACATTTGTATCTAATATTGCTGGGTTAAAGAGCAAATAACATAACATAAATTAAAACATTAATACAAGATTAATTAAGCTCTGAAAATTTCCGAGCAAACATCATAATACAAATTAAAATATTAATACAAGATTAGTTGAGCACTGAATTGAAAATTTAAAAAAAAAATACACTCCCCAAGCCAGCAGAAAGAATTATAACATCATGATATACAATAATGGTAATAAATCACACGTAACGTGCAAGAGCAACAGAGAGATCAACAAAAACGCCAAAGAGAAGGATTGATAGTCCGAGAAAGTTGACCAAACGAGCTTCACGGTCAACTTGAAGTTTCAGAAATGTAAATTTCTCCATCAATCCAGTGAGAGCTGTACATATTGCCATGAACAAAAGAGCCCTACCCCCACTTATATGCCATGGAAGCATTCTTGCTCTTGTTTCCAATGATGCTCCTTCAAACATAAATGTAAACAGCCCAAACAACCACTGAAATCCAAAAGAAAATTAGTATAAAGACTGAAAACTATGTTTTAATTAAAATTCTAGATTGAGCTTATGTATGTAGAAGTGGGTTGGATTACGTTTTCAATTTTATTACCTGCAAGCAAAACAAGCAAAAGGTGACCAGACCAATCCAGGAATGCAAGCTGTACATATCCTCAGCACTGATCATATCATGAAACCTGAAAACAGCACATATACCAACAATTCCCAGGCACAAGCCAAGTAGTTGAAGCGTCATATGGGCAAACTTCTGCACTTTCCTTTCTACTCGAAATGTCTTGTATGCCATCATTGCTGAAAATGAACAAAGTTAAGAATGCTGGGTTTAAAAAAACAAATAAGAACTTGTTGGGTTGGGTTAATACATAGCTAGAATGGAAAAAGTAAAATGGCCACTTCTCTTTCTTTTCTTTTCTTTTTTTTTTTACCAGAACAAAAAGGCTAATACATACCTTCACCAGCAATGAAGATGAACCCACAGAACATAAGAAATGGGTGAACCTATAAAGAGAAGAATAAACAAGAATTCATTTCTAGCTAGAATCCAAATGCATTTGCTTCATAAGTAATAAGATTTTGTAAGAAGATAGTGAACAGATTTTCTGTAATCACGTACATTGAAAACACGATATGGATTGTCAGAATCATACTCGATTCCTCCCTGATAATGCAGCAACCAAACAAGCATAAGAATGATGGCTAATACGCCAAACAAGTGAGCAACGATTGTCAGATGAGAGGCTGATCGCCTGTACACTTCTCGGTCGAATGAATCCATAGCTGGAGGGAGAAAGGTGTTAAGTTGATGAATTTGGTAAAGTTTTTGTGCTTAAACAACGTCTTGATTGAGTGGTTTTATACATCTCACTTTTCTAAAGATAAATCATGAGAATTTTATTGTTCTCCGCATTGCTTGATTTGTTGGGTTTGGTATATTAAGAAAACTTTGAGCTTTAGCTAAGCATCACAAGTACAAAGCAAACGAGATCTTGGTCGTCAAAGAAGTCAACATTGGGCAAAATATAATAAATTAGTAATATAAATGGATTGACGTAAGTTCAGAAAAGTTGACTTTGATTTCTTGTTTTCATTATTGTTTGATACTCATCTCATTTACAACATAGATCCAATGATAAACATGCATGACAAAACACAGAGAGATGGATCATTTGTTTAACTAAAAAAAATATAGATGGTAAACGTACATCAGAGAACTTAATGCTATTGTATGAGATGTAACACCCGTCGGTTAAGCATGAAAATATTTGTATGCAGTTATGACACAAACGGTTCGCATATAAGCCAAATTGAAATGGTGTGCTTATTTTGGTTTAATTGTGACACATGGATCGATTAATATTACATAGAAATTGGACACATGGCATTTTTCAAGAAATTTGTATGTGTGGCAGGAAAATCAAATGGGTGAATCAGTGAATGCCGTATACGCCTCATTTCTTTTTTCCCTAAAATTTCAACACCATTAATTTTTCAAAATATTTACTCATTCCTGACGTTATGACCTCCATTATCATTGAAAGTTAATTTAAAGGCATTTTTACGTTTTAAATTCTATTACTTATAAACTCTGGCACGGTAAACGAAAGCTCAGTTATCACACCCAAACAAAGCTTTAACCACGGTCCTATAAACATTCACCAATTGATTCTCAATTTCGTAAGACATAGGTCCATAAACCTACTGAAAGGAAGAACAAAGAAAAAGAGGATCGAAAGCAGATGGCATATGGAATGAACTTTTCCTATTTAATTAACTGAAAGGGATTCGGAGACAAAGGCTATATTTCCAGCGAATGAATGGATTGACAAGAGGTAAAAGTATCACAATTCAATATTAACGAGTATATGGCCAAATCAAAAGTAGTTGTTACAGTTTTCTCTTTACGAATTCATTTCAATTATAATCTTCATCTATTTATTATGGCAAAAGAACTCTGATGTCTCTTTTATCAATGTCGGATGATTCTCTGTTTGCGAGAAAGGATTTCTAGGATCATATGTGCATTCATCGTTAAGAAACATACTCTCTAGTTGAAGAACTAGAAGACTCAACTAGTTGGGCTAAATCTCAACTTGGGCGGAGTTCGGAGTCCATGCATAAAGATAGAATTAGAAAGTTTTAAGGTACTAGGAAGCCCATATTGTATGATGTTAAGCATTGCCCTTCTTTGGAGTCCATGTAATCCTCACCAGACAAAAAGCTAAATTCATTCCATCGATGGTTTTTAAGAGCTTGCATGCACCATGGCTTGACAAATTTGACCATAGTGGAAAGTGATTCTTGATTCCCTTTGATTACAGACATCTTAACAATAATAATACAATATTTTAAGACTAAATAGAATCTTATCCTTATCTAATTAAAGTCGCTTAATTAACATACGCCAATTACATTCTATAAGTAATTGACAATCAATTAAATATACGTCAGTTGTTCACATTAAATCATAAGTATAAATCATTATTTTTCTCTATGAAACTTGTCTTTATTTTTCTAAGCCATTTCAAACTAAACAATAAGGAATCGAGGAGAAAAGGGGTATAGAACTCACTAATTTATTAATTGATTGATATATAAAGCACCAATTAGCAAACATCAATGCTTTCTTGCGTCGGGCAAAACAAATCAAATATTAAAATAAAAAGTAAAAACAAAAGGAAGAAAGAAATTACCAAAAAAGTGATAAAGTAAAAAATATGCACGATGCAATGGATGCATCAGAGCACGACCCCATACGGGCATGGAATGTCTAAATTTTTGGTCAGTGTCATCTTATTTTTAATAGTCATAGGGATGCCCATAACCTCCCGCCTTGTGTTATCGTATGCTGTAATTGGAACACACGAAACAAGGATACGAAGTCAGACTCCAACCTATTCTAAGAGAGGATTCGCCGTAAACAGAGAAGAAAGCCTTGTTAGAGCAAAGACAGCATTCAAGTACTTTGACTTTTGGGCCGATCATCCTGAATTTTTACCGTTGGAGAAATGTAAAGATTGGATGCGACTCTGAAATTAGAAATTCTTAATGTTTTGTGCCGCGCTCAGTTCCGGACTTCCATAAAAGCTCATCTTCGTCCTCGGCCCTCACTCATTAAGGTTGATATATATTAATCTCTAATCTAATATATATGCAAAATCATTTTTGAACAAAAATATATACATCTCATGTATCATCATACTATATATATCAAAATATTCATTAATCAAGTTAGGATTTATAGTGTTTACCTCTTTCTAAAACTTGAATTTGACGAAGAAAAGATCAAAACCCTTAAATCTCTCCAAAATCTACACCACCCAACCTGAAGGAGCAATGGCCGAAGTTTAGAGACGGAAGAGAGATAGACAGCTTCCAATTTTTGACCTTATCTAAATATATATAATTTGATATTTTTCTCATAAATATTAATATCTTAATTATTAATATTTGATAGTTATTTAAAATAATTCTATTTAATATTTAAACAAAAATTAATGATAAATATCACATAAAAATATAATTTTTTAATCAAATTAAACACTTTAATTTATATTTAATTTTAAAATTATATTTTTAAATTATTTGATAATTTTTATTATCAATAAGTCATATAATTTATTTAAATTGTATATATTATTATTATTATTATTATTATTATTATTATTATTATTATTATTATTATTATTCGATCCTATATCTTCTTGAAAGCTATTAGTTATCTACCAATAATATTTTCTCTTTTTCATACACTTTTCCATACATTCAGTCATTGGTATGAGTATGACCACATAGATTCAACATAGATTAGGCGTGAACATGTTCTAAACTTTTGGTATTTGAACTCTTTAGAAATTCAACACTATTAATATCTAGCAATACGATATAATTTCTAAATCATAATTAAAAAAAAAAAACTTCATCAAACCAATGTTAGATTATATGTAATATATAGGTAATATCCTTTTTTTGTCCAATTCTAAACAATTAAAGATTCAAGAAATACCAAAACTCTAAATCCAATATAATTATGAAGTATTGATTAATATATCTTGAATTTGTCATTACGCATTCTTTCGTATAATTTATAGTTTATTCTATCTAAAGATTTATGTTTCAAATATTTATCAACGTTCATTTAAAAACTCAAATATAAATAAAGTCAACAGGTACTCTAATTATATATTTGGAGCCAATGGATCCTATTTTCATAATCATTCATCTCCATCAACGAATAATATATGACTAGATTAGCTTTAATATATAAGATAGGACTAGTTTTATACTTATATATTATATGAACCATACACATTCGTATTATATTTGACTATGATGTCTTATATCAAAAGATTATATCGCACATTAGCACAATCATACAGTAAATCATTGACTGCATGTAGTATTATGTGATTTATTGTCAATTAATCACATTCGAAAAATAACTCTTTAACTATTAATCCATACTAATATCTTAATAACATAACTCTCATCATTATTAGTACTAATATCATCTTATAATATTTATTAGAGATATTTAGTATACTTATTGTACGATATTATTACCCTTTCAGTGTCATTTTCATAGGAAACAATAATTAGTTGAATTATCTAGATAATTCATATATATACTTTGTTTAACTATATGATAATATAAAAGAAGTAGTTTATGTATATGAATAAAGAACTCTTTCTTTTTTATTAATTATAAATGTTATACACAAGACAAAATGTCTTTAAAACTAACAACTCAAATAGTTTCTAAGACATATCCTAATCCATTTGTTGTTGTATTTTATACTTATCTTCTCAAGATAATAGTTCATCTGCTTTTGTATTATCATTTTAGTTAGTGGATCAACCATATTGTTTATTGAAGATATTTTCTAAATAATTATTTCTCTAACTCCAACGAATTCTCTCAAAATATAATATTTATATTGAATATGTTTAAATTTTTACTGTGTTCTCAATTCATTTCTCTATATAATAACTCTTGTATTATCATAGAATACGATTATCAGATAATTCGTGTTACAAATGACACCAAGTTCAAACATAAACTTTTGTATCCAAATGCCTCTTTTGCTACTTCTAAAGTAATAATATATTCAGTTTTAGTAGTAAAGTCCATTGTTATCGTTTATTTAGAATTTTTTCAACTAACAGTGCATCTATTACATACAATAATGAATATTAGTACAAACTTTTTATCATCAATATCTGACTGACAATTAGAATCTGAATATCCCTAAATGCTCAAATTTTGACATTCATAACTTAAAATCAAATCCTCATTTCTTTTCAATTACTTAACGATTGATTTTATTATCAACTAGTATTTTTTTTCTAGATTATTTTAATATTTGCTCATAATACTTACATTATAAGTTATATCAGGTCTTGTACATAACATAACGTACATCAAACTATCTATAACCAAAATATAAGGCATATCATACATCTATTATCACTTTTCATTGATCTTTAATCCATATATCTTGAGAGATAAAAGACCATGATTGAAAAGAAAGAGATTTCTTTTAGAGTTTTCTATACAAAATCTTTTCAATATTCTTTCTTTGTACAATTTTTAGGATAATCTAACTATCATTTTCGTTCTTTATTTATAGATTTGAATTCCAAGAATATGAGTCATTTCTCCTAAATCTTTCGTAAAAAAAGTTTTGGATACATAAATTTTTATCTCACTTATCATGTTATCTATATATAATAATTTCAATATCATTACCTATCAATAATATGTCATCTATATATAATATGAAAAAAATGATAACATAATCTTTAATATATATGTAAATACAAGATTCATATGAATTTATCACAAGACTAAACGATTTGATCATATTATCAAATTGTATATTTTAGTTTTTAAAAACTTACTTCAATTTATAAATAATTAATGTAATTTGCATATTTTATTTTTATTTACAGTAAAAACAAAATCTACTAACTATTTCATATAAATATTTTTCTTAAAAAATCAATTAAGAAAAACTATTTTAATATCCATATATCAAATCTTATAATCATTGAGTATAATAATGACTAATATAATTTTAATAAATTTAATCATAGTTATATATAAACGATTTTTTTATAATCTAATCTTTATTTTTTATTATAATATTTTGTTACTAGTGAAACTTTATAGGTATGTACAAATGACTATAAACATGCATGATAAAACACAAAGAGATTGATCGAGTAATTGATTGCCTAAAATAGAGATATGCGTCTGGTAAACGTATAATAGGGATCTTCATGCCATTGTATGTATCGCCTTTCGGATCAGCATGAAATAACTGGTATACATTTATGACACAAAGGGCTCGCGTGTAATCCAAATTGAAGTGGTGTACTTATTTTGGTTTCATTGTGACAGATGGATCGATTAATATTACGTTGAGATCGGACACTTGGCCTTTTTCAAGAAATTTGTATGTCTGGCAGGAAAATAAAATGGGCAAATGCCGAATAACCCTCATTTCTTTTTTTCCCTAAAATTTCAACACCATTAATTTTTCAAAACATTTACTTATTCCTGAATCCTGACGTTATGACCTCCATTATCATTGAAAGTTATTTTTAAAGGCATTTTTGCATTTTAAATTCTATTACTTATAAAATCTGACACAGCATTTATCACATGCAAACAAAACTTTAACCACAGTACTATAAACATTCACCAGTTGATTCTCAATTTCGTACGAGATAGATCCATAAACCTGCTGGGAAGGAAGAACAAAAGAAAAAGAGATGATCGGAGGCTGATGACACAAGGAATGGAATCGGAGAAAAGGATATATTTCCAGCGCATGAATAGATTAACAAGAGGTAAAGGTATCACAATTCAAAATTATTGTATATATTGTCCAATCAAAAGTAATTGTACAGTTTTGTTTTACGAATTCATTTCGATTATAATATTCATCTATTTATTATCTGGCAAAAGAATTCTGATGTCTCTTTTTTCTCAATGTCGGATGGCAAAAGAGTTCTTCTCTGTTTGACAAAAAGGATTTTGTAGTATCATGTGTGAATTCATCGTTAAGAAACATACTCTCTAGTTGAAGAAATAGAGACTCAACTAGTTGGGTTAAATCTCAATTTGGGCGGAGTTTGGGGTCCATGCATAAAGACAGAATTCGAAAGCTTGAAGGCACTAGGAAGCCCATATTGTATGATGTTAAACCGAGAGCATAAAACATTCCCTTTTTGTAACAAATGGGAATCATTAAACACAAAGTGAGGTGGATTTAACATTGCCCTTCTTTGCTTCTGAAGTCCATCAAGTTAACGTTGCCCTTCTTTGGAGTCAATGTAATCTTCACAAAAAAAAAAAAATTCTAAATTCATTCCATTGATGGCTTTTATGAGCTTGCGTGCACTATGGCTTGACAAATTTGACCATAGTGGAAAGTGATTCTTGATTTCTTTTGATTATGGATATCTTAACAATAATAATACAATATTTTAAGACTGAATTAGAATCTTCTCCTTATCTAATTAAATTTGCTTAATTTTTAAGTTTTTTTTTTTACATTTTAATTTATGTATGGTAAAACTATATTCTTTTATTAGATTACATTTAATTGACAATCAATTAAATATACGCCAGTTGTTCACATTAAATCATCAGTATAAATCATTATCTTTCTCTATGAAATTTGTCTTTATTTTCCTAAACCATTTCAAACTAAACAATAAGGAATGGAGAAAGGGGTATAGGACTCAATGATT
The DNA here is from genome assembly GCA_035590515.1 of Trichilia minutiflora. Taxonomy (NCBI): domain Eukaryota; kingdom Viridiplantae; phylum Streptophyta; class Magnoliopsida; order Sapindales; family Meliaceae; genus Trichilia; species Trichilia minutiflora. The sequence goes on from JAVXUL010149237.1 coordinate 11,218, forward strand.
GATTGATATATAAAGCACTAATTAGCAAACATCAATGCTTTCTCCCTTTGGGCAAATAAATTAAATATTAAAATAAAAAGTAAAAAATATGCACGATGCAATGGATGCATCATATTATGACCCCATACTCAAATATCAAAACCCATCCATTTTTTTAAAAATTGTTCTGCATCATTCTAGCCAGATTTTCTTATAAAAATAATAACCATAATAATGGGAATGGCAAATGAAATCATGGCATCATATAATGGTTGTTATATAAGCATTCTTTTTTGAGCCATTGATGAAGACTTGTGTTTCTATTTATTTAGAAAATTGTATTTCACTCAAAACATATTGATTTTATAATCGAAAATTTTACTTAAAAAGTTATATCGAAGCAACTTCCAAAGATATTGTTTACAATATTTATAGCAATCGTGCATGTGAATGGTCATAGTAAAACTCAATATCGTAAAATATTGCCCATACATGGTTTTAATATATTTTGATAATCTCGTGATAACTTACATAAGATTCGTAATCTTAAAATTTTACAAAAAAATTATTTCAGAAATTAATACAAATAGTCTTGCATCTTGATCGATTGATTCATTTATTGATTCAATCAATCAAAACTCGTGCATTTTCTAATGCTAGCAGAATAAATTACGCAAATCGCATAAGAGAACGAGAGAAATATTAATGCAAGAATAAGTGTGTTGAAATATTTATTGTTGCTTAATTAATATTTAATTTGTTTTAAATATTTTTATGTGCTAACAAATTTGAAGACTAGATAATTACAACTCCCTGATTGTGAGTTACTTTATCCCATAATTTTAGCAAAAACAAGAAATCGTACCCATAATTAATTTGATCAGTTTCTCTATTTGTTTTTTAATGCAATCACTTTCTCTAATAGGAAATCACTTAATTTGTCCCCATACTATTTTACCAACATTTACACATTAATCCCGTACTTACTTGAGAAATACCAATATCACAACTAGTAAGCTAACAATATGTATATGCTTTAAAAGGATATTTATTAATTCACATCATACCAAATTATCAAATAATGTAGTGGTTGATTTGTTTTGTCAACAATATAAATATAGCTTTTAGTTCTCAATTGTATATCACCCAACTTTGGGTTGGTCTAGTGTCCATCAATCACCATTCCCTACCCCATCAACCTAACTCGTATTAAAGTGTATACAAAAGAAGATAAATCAATTAAAACCATGCTTTTTCTTGCAATTATATTTCTTTTTCTTTGTTGGGTTAGAAAAATATTTTCTAGTTTTTGAAGAAATTAGTACCAATTTTTTTTTCCCCATTATGTGGGTCTACTGGAGGTACCCACTTCAATCAATTAGCCAAGATTTTGATTGGATATCAAATCACTGGTGCTCGATCTAGTGGTATTTTTACGAGGATTCTACACAATATCTAGTGAAACAGCATCAAGATATTAATTCAACAATAGTGAACATACAATTATGAGCTAGTTTTCTCTCTTTGTTAAAGGGTCATATATTGTACACCGCATATTTTGATAACGTTAATTATATGTAATGTCAGATAATAATGCATATTATTTGTTGATACGGAATTTCGAATCAACACTTATATTTAGATTTATCAGTCACAAAAATTTTTTATTATATTTTCAAGAAATATCAGAATAAGGTTTAAAGATTTTTTAATTCATCATAAATTATCTCTTTAACGTGAAATTTAAACATCATATCATTGGTGAAAAGACTTAAATGAGGAACTTATACTTTATGATTATTATAGTATTCATGTGACAACTTTCAAAGGATAGAACAAACTATAAAATAAATTTCTTTTACAACTTATAAATCCTAGTGTTAGTATAAATGCAAAATTTTGTATCAATATTATCAATTAGCGTTACACATTACATATTGCTATAATTAAAGAATATAAATTTATCTCTTCTTTATCAATTATGATTAAACTCTTGGTTTTGTAAGTGCCATACTTAGAGCTTTGGTTGAATGTAAAACTAAGCATCGGTGGATAATATTTTGTTTTCCAAAAAAGTTTGGAAGAAAATACTAAATAGTTTATTATTTACTAAATATTAAATTTTATTCTTTTATTGTTCGAATGGTAGTAAAATTAAGATACGATTCTTACCATTCAAACTAGGCATAAAAGGATAAGTATGGATAGATGATATCAATCATATATCATATGATTTGAAAAAAAGTCTTATATGATTCATTATAAAATTTCATAATTTTTAATATTTTTTACCTGGCCAAAATCTAGACGCATTAATAGTAAAATTATTAAATTATGCAAAAATTTGATCATCATATATATTTAACCACAAGAGAATCGAATACTAATTTACCCTGATTTGTGCATTTTTGTAATCCTAATAAATATTTTGACCAATGTTGGACCGCATATATATATATATATATATATATATATGAAAACATACTTCATGCAAAAAATGAGAAAACCTCAAAAAAGGGACTATTGATTTAATGTAAATGTGTATATATCAGGAAAAACATTATCTGATAATAAATTACCGGCCATGTAATGAAAATATATACGGAGAGAGAGATCTTCTGGGTCAGCTGAATTATGGCCACACCAGAAGAAGAGATTGCTTGAGATTATTTCAGTTCAGGCCTAAACTGAGGACGGCTGTATGATTTTGATCTGATTTTGTATCTATTTCTAGCTACAGTTGTGATAGAAAAGACTTGTATCTGCAATTCCCTAGCTACCTAATATTGTGGATTATTATTCTAGGGCATTTTGAGTTGACCATTTTGATTCAATTAACAGTATATTATTAATTAGTTAATTTTAATTATTTCAAATTAATTAACCAAGTGAAAACAAGAAAGAAAATTGCTTGGAAATCACAATAATTATAATTATTATGACAGTAATTGAGAAGAAACAAACAATTATGTCAAGCACATATATATATATATATATATATATATTGCAAATATTTTTCTGAGTAT
>JAVXUL010149258.1:0-14221 GCA_035590515.1 Trichilia minutiflora
ATAAATTGTAGGGTGCGAGTTTTTTCAAAATTGATTTGAGATCGGAATATCACCAGCTCAGGATTAGAGAGGATGATATCCATAAAATAGTATTTAAGACTCGATATGACTATTATGAGTTTTGGTTATGCCATTTGGATTGACAAATACACTTGGAGCTTTTATGAATTTGATGAATCGGGTTTTTCACCCTTATTTGGACAAATTTGTTATTCTGTTTATAGATGATATACTTATATATTCGAGAAATAAGAGAGAACATGCTCGATATCTCAGGGTAGTGCTTTAGACCTTGAGAGAGAGGCAACTGTATGAGAAATTCTCTAAGTGCGAGTTCTGACTTAGAGAGGTGATTTTTCTAGGGCATATTGTGTCTGGCGGTGGGATACTTGTGAATCTAAAGAAGATTGAAGCCATTATACAGTAGGAGCATCCAAAGAATGTTATAAAAATCCGTAATTTTTTGGGACTAGTGGGTATTCTAGGAGATTCGTTAAGGGCTTCTTCTTGTTGGCTGTACCCTTGACGCGACTTATAAGAAAAGAGATTATGTTTGAGTGGGACTATCAATGTGAGCAGAGCTTTCAAGCTTTGAAGAACTGTCTTACTTCGGCACTGATTTTGACACTCTTTACGTTAAGAGACGGATATGTAGTTTATAGTGATGCTTTGAGGCAGGGCCTTGGATGTGTGTTAATGCAAAATGGAAAGGTGATAACTTGTTCTTCTCGGCAGTTGAAAAGTATGAAGAGAATTACCTTACCCTTAACTTAGAGTTAGTAGTAGTGGTTTTTGTATTAAAGATATAGAGGCATTACTTGTGTGGGGAGCAATGCCAGATATTCATTGATCATAAGAGCCTTGAGTATTTGCTTATGTAGAAAGAGCTAAATTTGAGACAGAAGAGGTGATTGTAATTGATTACAGATTATGGCTTGGTCATTGACTACCACCCAGGAAAGGCCAATGTGGTAGTAGATGCTTTGGTGCAGAAAATCAACAATCAGTTTGGCTTATGGTCTTACCACTTATATGCCTCTGTTGATGGATTTGAAAGTGATGTGGGTATCACTAGGTTATGATGAGGTTGGAGCTTTAATAGCTAGTTTCGTGGTCAGACCTTACCTAGTTGATCAGATCAGACAAGGTCAGATGCAAGATAGTGAGTTGGTTAAGGTTTGTTAAGAGATCAGAGATAGCAAAGAGAATGATTTCTACTTCACTCAGGATGGCATTTGGACTTTTAAAGGACGAGTTTGTATACTCAGTAACAGAGCACTATGAGAGGCTATCTTAGAATAAGCCCACAGTTCTACATTTATTATACATCCGGGCAATACTAAAATATACTGAATTATCAGAGAGAGTTATTGGTGATCGGGGATGAAACAGGATATAGCCGAGTTTATGACTAGATATTTGATATGTTAGCAGGTCAAAGCAGAGCACCAGAGACCTATAGGAACCTTACAGCCTCCACTTATACCTGCGTGAAAGTGGGAGCACATTACCATGGACTTTGTGATCGGGTTGCCTCGGACTTAGGTCGACCATGATGCGATTTGGGTGAGTGTAGATCAACTCATTAAATCAGCTCACTTTTTTTCAATTCAAGTAAATTTCTCCTTTGAGAAATTGGCTAAGTTATATATAGTTGAGATTATTAGATTGCATAGAGTGTCGATTACTATTGTGTTGGATTGAGATCCCCGTTTTACATCTCAATTTTGGCCTAAACTTTAAAAAGCTATGGGCACTCAGTTGACTTTCAATTCTGCATTTCATTCTCAGACTGATGGATAGTCATAAAAGATCATCCAAACGCTAGAAGACATGCTTCGAGCATGTATTATTAAATTTTCAGGCAGTTGGGATACACACCTATTGTTGATAGAGTTTGCATACAATAATAATTATCAGACTAGTATTAGGATGACACCTTATAAAGCTTTATATGATAGAAAATGCAGAACTCTAGTTTGTTGAGATAAAGTTGGTGAGAAAAAGTTCAATAATATTGAATTGATTGAGATCACCACCGAGACAGTTAAGATTATCAAAGAGAAATTAAAAACGGCTCAAGATAGACAGAAATCTTATGCTAATAATCGAAGAAGAGCATTGAAATTTGAAATAAATGATCAGGTTTACTTAAAGGTATTGCCTTGAAAATGAATAATCAGATTCAAAAATCAGAGAAAGTTACATCCTTGATATATTGTACCCTTTGGCATTGTGGAATGGATAGGCCCAGTAGCTTATAAATTGGAGTTACCATCGGAGCTAAGCCAGATTCATGATGTGTTCCATGGGTCTATACTTAAGAAGTATGTGCCGGACCCATTGCACATACTCGAGGTACCACTAGTTGATTTGTGATATGATCTTAATTGTGTGGTTAAACTAATGAGCATACTCGATTGACAAGAGAGAGTTTTGAGAAATAAGATTTTTTCGATGGTAAAAGTCTTATGACAGAGTGCAACAGTTGAGGAGATGACTTGGGAACCGGAAAGCTTGATAAGACAGTAATTACCACATCTTTTCTAGTGATAAGATATGTGTTTAGCCTAAAAGAAAGATCTTTGTATTTTTTATGTTATGTACATTTTATTTTCATTGTTGTTTTATTTTCCTTATAGACTGCAGTTTCTTCTCCTAGTAATAAATAACAAGTAAGGTATTCTAAAATACCTTTATTTGATTATTAAGGGAAAAGAGGGACGTATGCACTAGTGTTACTCCTTTGTTACTGTTTCATAAAATATGTTATATAGAATTTTGAGAACAAAATTTATTTAAAGGTGTGTGTGTGTGTGTGTGGAGAATTGTGAACCTTATCTCTCAAATGTATGAGTATTATGATATATCCCTCATGAAATTTCTTATATGATTTTACGTGTAGATTACGCGCTAGAGGGTATGGTAACTTGAAGTTATTTTTGGGGAGGTGTGGTATAAAATAATGAATTTATGAGTAAGAACTAAATTTTTAACCCTAAAATCATCTCCAATTGAGAAAAAGTTCATATCATTTTTGTAGAGCTTGAAAAGAGCTTTCCATTGATATTTTATAGGTTCTGTGAGAATGTCTGGATCAAAAGTTATGGTCATTTGAAGTTACGGTCCTAACTTATGAAAAACAAGAGAAGTATCGATACTTTGGGTGTTGAAGTATCGATACATGACACTAGAGAACAGGAAGTATTGATACTTTTGCTAGAAGTATCGATACTCAAGCGCAAGGTAGAAAGTATCAATACTTTATGAATAGTGATAAATAGCAGTATCGAAGTATCGATACTTTAAGAAGAAAGTATTGATACTTTATAACTTTAATGAATAGTAAGTTTGAAGTATCGATACTTCAAAGAAGGAAGTATTGATACTCGGGATATTTTTAAGCTTAGAATCCATCCTCAACTGAAAGTATTGATACATAGGATTGATTTATCGATACATGGACGGATTGGAACGTGAATGACCCCCTTTCTATGAGAAAGTATACATGGAGGATATGTATCGATATATGATGACATTTTGCACGTCTGGACATATTTTAGAGGGATATTTTAGTCATTTCAAGGCCCTTATACATACAAAGTATAGGAGTCATCTTCTCTATTTTTCCCTCCTCTTTTCTCTTGTCTATAAACTCTTCTCTCTAATTTCCAAGCTATTCTTCAACCAAATCTCCACTAAATTCCACCATCTCATTTGTTATGACCTTAGAATCAATACCAGAACTCAGGAACCTCCTCTAATTGGAGCTTTGATAATGATTCGAGAGGAATTATAGGTGAACAGTAACTAAAGAGAGAGAAATATCCAAAAAGAGACTTAAAACTCACTTACTAATTTAGGTAAACTTATTCCTCAACTCACCTCTCTATCTTGAGCCATCATTTTATATGTATTGAGAAATAAGTAGCTTGAAACACTGTTTACATAACCCTAAAAATTAAATATTTTCTCAATTATTAGCTGGCTCGATAAATTAGAGGATTTTTACTTCTATTAGTGTTAAAATAACTGAGAAAGATTTAAAATTGAAGTGAGAACATATATGAGTAGTAAGTCAGTGTATATAGATAGATAGATAAATAAATAGAGAGAGAGAGAAAAAGACAGAGAGATAGAGAGAGAGAGAGAGTATGATCATGCATTATATCATGCATATATATTGTGACAGATAATTGAATATGTTTCTATGTGTGTATCCAGGTGCAACAATTGAGGTTGGAGAGTCACGTCGCGAGGAGAACATCCAGTGGGTGGTTTACCACTCTAGAGTGAGTGGATACACTTTCTTTATTTTGTCTTATTAAATGCTTTTTAATTGATTATTATGCTTGAGACTATATAGCATATCGATATATAAATGTGTGATTGAAAAGAGAAGGCGTTAGAATTATGTTGTATGATAGTTGAGTTGGCCCCTTGTTTATGATAGCATAGGAATACTATGAGTATTTTGTTGCCATGAATGTGAGGCCGGAGGCCTATTGTGTATATTCTTTGTGATGTCATGAATTTGAGACCAATTACAAATAATGTTTTATGAATGTGGCATAGTTAAATATGTATAATGGTCGGGGTACCATGGTTGTTATTTAGCCTTGTGTGCCATCATATTTTGATTTATTATTTTTGGCCTTGTGAGCTATAAGTTATTTAATTTGCCTTTATGGGCCATTGATATTGATTTACGACTATGTATGCCACGTTATTGATTTATACAGGGGTGAGAATTAGCCATACAGCTCGTGTAGAATGGGTGGAATCCAATAGCCCCAAGATGAAAATTAGCCATACGACTCAGAGTGAAGTGGGTGGAATCTAATAGACCTAGGAATGTGGATTGACCATATAGTCTAAAATATGATGGGTGGAATCCAATATGTCCAAGTTATAGTATGCTAACCATATATGTTTATATGGCACACATCCCTATATAGGGTTACGGATTAGTCATACAACTTAGAGGGAGTGGATGGGATCCTATAGACCGAGGGGTTATATGTATAAATGATTTTTATTAACTTTCGTAGTCATGAGTATTATGCCACGCACACTTGCTTGATTTTTATAATTTCGAAAGATTTTCGTAATCAATGTATGTATTCATTTGCTATATTATTTTATTGTCTACTCACTGAGTCTTTTCAAATACTCATCCCTCACTCCTCCATTTCAAGTTAGAGTAGTCGGGCAAGGCATGGCATAGCAGAAGCAAAAGTTCTACATAGTTTTCAGGTACTCGACTCAAATATGTGGATTATGGTCCACCGAACAGGAATAATATTATATTTATGGTTTTGTATATTTTGGCTTGACCATGAACTCATTGTAATAAATATTTTGAGAAATGTTTGTTATGTATTGTATGGGAATATAGTTGTTGATTTATATGTGATTGACATCCTCCATATCATGTTGTTTTTGAAATGGATTGTATTATAATTAATAGAATATATTTTTGGAATTTACGATGAGTGTTACGTGGCTTACTAGGGTTGGGGCATGATAAATACCCTACCTAGATTGCTTGTGTAATCAATTTTAAGTATTGAAAGTTAATACTAAGTGTTGTGAAATCTAGTTCTTAGTAGAAAACGTAGTTCAATTAAAGAATGTTTGATTGAGTTTTTAAGAAAGCCTAAAGGGAAAATAAGAAATACAAGGTATTACTTAATAGAGGAAGAACTAATTTGGTCCTCTCAAGCTTTTAAAATTGTACCAAAGCATAAAAGATTGACAAGCAAAAGGGTAAATTTTAAAGCTTTTTTATTTATCTATGTACAAGTTAACACCTAAATCCATTAGAATGAAAACTTATTTTGATATTTTAGGAAACATGGCATACTAGAAACTTATTTTATCATAGCTTAGTTTATAGATATATGATGATAATTGAGCTTAAATCTTGGTAAAAATCGACTAGTTTTGATTTTGGTAGGTTAAATTTATGTGAAATGATTTGGGAGTGCTTGCTACCCTTTATGCCCTGTTTTTGCGATTATATTATGATGCATTCAAAGTGTTTGCAATATGAAAAAATTAGGCTTTAATTGATGTTAGTTATTGTTAGAATTAATTTTATGAAGACGGACAGGATTTTAGCAAAAACGATAATTTTTTCATATTTTGTGAAACCTTGTTGTCGAAATTCTTCTAGGTGTTTGAAAATGATATAGTAGATATTTTGAGTCAATAAGGGTTTGTTTTAAACATATATTGGGTGTTCAAGTATTGAATACTGAATATTGGTTTTGATTTAGAAAAAAATGAGCATATAGCAAAATTATTTGATTATCGAGTAATTTTGCACGGAATGGTTCCATGTGCATTATATATAACTCAAATAATCATTTAAGGTTAGATTTGGTATAAAATAATATTTTTAAAAGATTGTTTATGAGTTGAATGGTTTTATGAAAACATTGCGATAAAAGTTATTAAAATGCAAAATTAACCAACAAGGTTTAATTTGTGTGCAATATAATGCTTTTTCATTGCAGGAATAGTTTTTATGAAATTATTAATTTGTAATAAAAATTAATACATATAGATAGATAGATAGATAGATAGATAGATAGATATTGAATTTGAGAGTCAAGTGAGAATAAGCATGAATTAAAATTTCTTGTACATGTGATGTATAAGAATTTCATAAATGTTACACACACATATCGTCTAAAACTAATTGTTTTTTCATAATTTAAAATGTTTATAAATGAATGTCCTATATATGTTGATGTAGGAAGTTTTGAATGTCATAAGTATGTTTTATAAGTATCATAAGCATATCAAATTTAAATGAGACCATTTTAATAAGAAATCCCCTTTATGATTAATATTAAGTAGTAATATTAAATATTGAGAATAATGACATAGCCTTTTCAATGTTTATGTATTAATTGAATTCGACAACGGGATATGGTTTATTGTGTTACACAAAACTCATTTCTTTTTTGTCTTGAATTAATATATTTACATGAGATATTTGACCTAAGTGTAATCATATAGCTTTGTTATGTCACACAAGGGTTATATGATAAAATTTTATTCAAAAGAAATGTTTGTTTTATTTAACTGGAATTTATGATTTGTTATATCACACAAAGTCATAAAATTCTAGATGTTGAATAATATTGAAAATTGTAAGAGCTACAATTGGTAAGAGTTTACCTACCTGATTAAAGAATATATGAGTTGTTTTATCACACAAGCTTATGTTATTTAAATTAATTAAGATTCTAACACTTACTAGAAAATAATATGATTTATGTCCCTATTTGCATATTAAAGGGTTATACACTTCAATTAAAATAGTGAGAGTAATTTAAGATTTAATTTCTTTATTTTTAAAATTTTAATACTCATAATAATTATATTTTCTTTGTTTTGGTTTGTTTTAATACAGATTAAGTATGTCTGCATTACATAATTCATTTGTTACTATTTTAATGTTTGAAAAACTCAATGGTTCTGAAAATTTTTTTGAGTGGGTCCGTGCACTTAAAATTATTTTCACATGTGAACAGATAAATTATATTCTAGATTTTTTAGTACTTATAACTATATTAGATGGAGTATAAGAGGAGAAGAGACCAATGGTTAAGAAATAGATGGAGGATGATAAAATAGTAAGATGCTACATATTGATTGGAACGTCTAAAGAATTATAGCACTAACATAAAAAAATGAATGCCAAATTTATCTTACTTTACTTATAAGAGTTGTTGGGGAGTAATATTAGAATATTCAGGTATCAAATAACCAAAAAGTTGTTTGGTTGTAAGATACAACTTAGCAAATCTATATCCGATCATATTTTGAAGATGATTGGATAAATGAAACATCTTGATGATTTAGAATTCTATATAGAACATGAGCTTTGAATTGATCTTATCCTTTAATATCTTACTCTTACCTTTAATGATTTCATCAATAATTTTCACATGAATAAAACTGATGCAACCTTAGCAGAGTTGTATAGCATGTTAAAAATAATTAAGGGTCGGATTTTATCAGGTAAAAAATCTAACAAAGCTGTGATGATGATTGGTGATTCTTCTGCCTCTAAAAAGAGTAAGGTTAGAAGGTTTAACAAGAATAAGAAGAAATCATAGATATCAAAAAGTTAGATATAAAAGAACAAGGGAAAAGAGTTAGAAAAGAAGCTTAAAGATACCTATTTCTATTGTAAAATAGATGCACATTGAAAAGAAAATTATAAGTAGTATCTTATAATGAAGGCAAAGAAGAAGTAAGTAATTGCTTCAAGCTCTACAGGTGTGTTTGTTATTAAAATTAATTTATTAAAAAAGAATAGTTTCCTATGGATATTAGATACTAGATGTGCATCTCATGTTTGTAATGATTTGCAGGTTTTGACAAACATTATATACTTGCAAAAAGATAAGGTCCAGATGTATGTCGACAATCGAGTAAGAGTTATTACATTAGCTTTAGGCACTTTACACCTTATGTTCTCTAATGAACATATATTGGATTTGCATGACTGTTATTATGTTTCTCGTGTTGTGAAGAATATAGTTTCTGTATTAAAATTTGATGAGATCAATTCTGAACTATATTATAAAAATAATTGTTATAAATTCTTACTAAATGATAAAGTCTGTGAAATATATAAAATAGACATTATTATGATAAGTTCATATTTATGAGACTATGTATTGGTAGTATCATTCTTAAATGTTCTTAATCATGAAACTATAAAATAAGACCATTATAGTATCAAAAATATTAGTATACACTATTCTTACTTTATGCGATAGGGATAATCAATCTCATAAATTAGTTGTGTGAAAATACTAAAAGAAGTTATGTAAATTATCCTTAGACTGTACAACATCATGATTACTTTGTGAATAAATTGCCATACTTTGATATTTCTCAGGACAAGTCTAAATTAAGGCTTTTGATAGGTAGTTATTGAGTGTATTGAGATATTCATTGAGATATTTGAATATTCGAGAAAGAATCTATCGGTCTTAGTGTTTAAGGTAAAACGCTTTATAAAAATTCAAATTTGACTCACGAAACTGGAATTGTACATTGTATATAATTGAAAAGTGTATTATCAATGGTAATACACAATAGAGTCATTACCTATTATTTATTATATATAGAATTGGATCTAAAAGGGTTTGACAAGTCTAGTATACTCTTGATTTGATCAGAGCATTATGTGACGAAAGGATATAATTTCATGGTAACTGATGATGGAAAGGTTTATTATTAAAAAATTGTACTTCATTGTAATCTGGAGACTATATTGCATAGCTAGTTGTCAATATTAATATGTAGATATATTTAATTAATCTTGTTGAACGTTAATGAAATAAAAAGAATTAAAGAATTTAATTCAGGATATAAAAGAATTAAAAAATTTTAATTTAGCTATATCGTCTATTGTTCGCTTTATAATGAATTTATTAAGTCTTGCCCGCAAATAACTTGGTTTATTCTTATTTATTTTATATATTATTTTAATATAATAAGCTAAACCACTTTGATTGATTAACCTAAGCTTAATTATGAAATAAGTGATACATGTTAACATTTTCATCCTAACAAATGAAATATTGATAAATGGTGAAATTATGGCCCTACACCTAGTTAATAAATGGATGGTGGAAATACATATGATGTTTATGAATCTTGTCCACCCATTTGACAAAATAATTTTTAAGTACTTAATTTAATTAAATTAAGAAGTTATATAAAGAAAATTATGATTAATTTTTATTAATTTTTCATAAGACATAAAAAGGGAGCAAAAAGAAGAAAGTTTTTTCTCTTGTTGTTGAATTTGGAAGGCTATCAATTCATAATCAAATTTCATCATTTGATCAAATTGAAGGTGGAATAAAAGGTTTTAGCAAGTAATTAAGGCCATTGTGTAATTAATTTCAAGTATTGAAAGTCAATACTAAGGGTTGTAAAATTTAGGTTTTGGTAGAAAACATAGTTCAATCAAAGGAAATTTGATTAAGTTTTTAAGAAAGCCAAAATGGAGAACAGGGAGCCAAGGATATCACTTGATAGAGAAGGAGTTAATTTGGTCCTCTCTAACTTCAAAAATTGTACAAAAGTAGCAAAGGTTGACAAGCAAAGGGTAAAATTTAAATCTTTTTATTTATCCATATACAAGTTATTATCTAGATCCATTAGCATGTAAACTTATTGTACATTTCATGTTAAAAACTTATAAATTTACCTATTTCATTAGAGGTCGATGCTTATTAAGAGGAGCAAAATGTCTTTAACAAATAGTCTGTAGATAATCATAAAGTATGACTCTACATGTTAACTTTCATAAATCAGGAGTTACAAACTAAGCATGAAAGTATGACATCTTCATATGAGATACTCAAATTCTTATAAGAGTTGTGTGGAGAAAATTCTATTATTATGGAATATGAACATGTAATACCCTATTTAATATGAAAGTTAGGGAGAAAAACTCACCTGATGATTATGTCATCAAGATGATGAATCTCATCATAAAGTTGAATGCTTAAGATGCCATTATGACTAATTGCCTCAAAGTGAATTTAATTATTCTATCTCTTCTACTTAGTTATAAAATATTCATAACCAATTATAACTTAAACAAAATTGAGTGTATTCTCCCAAAGTTGCTCAATGAACTTTAAGAATTTTATAAATAAAATAATAGAAAAAAGATATGAGGATGTCTATATGGTTACTACCAATAAGATTGATGAACGGTCATAATGCTCATCTGGGTCTAAAAGGACATAATAAAAAGAAAGCCAAGAAGGCTTTGCCCTCTTAAAACATCCAAAAGAAACCTAAGAGAAAATATTTTCACTACGTGATCGAGGGACATTAGAAGAGAAATTATCATCAATATATAGATAATCTTAAGAAGGCTAAGACAGGTATGTATAGTAGTTATATAATTGAATATGAATTAAATATTAATTTTAATATTTATTAATAGGTTATTGACTTACCTGTTACATCCTATTTCTGTGTGTCTTTATAGGTAACGTAGAATAGTTCTATATTTTTAGAAGATGGGATCATCCTCTAAATGGCTAATGAAGTAACAATTGTTATGGAGGCCATTAGATTTTGTGAGTTAAAGCTTCCATTCGGATACTTTTTGAAATTAGATAAAGTTTTGTAATTTACTTCTATTGTAAGAAATATAATTTCTATATTTGTACTATCTTGCACAGTTTAATAGAAATAAATATTTATTATATTTTAAAAATGTATGTTTTGATAGACTAATTAATACAAATAGTTTGTATGTCTTTTTAATTGAATAATAATTATTTAGTATCTTTTATTACTAATAAGAGAATTTACATTGAAATAAATCCTAAATATCTATAATATCATATATTAGGCCATATCAGAGATAGAGTACTCACTCAGCTTGAAGTTAATGGGACATTGATCTTATTGGATTCAAAACCCTATTCGAGTTATTAGTCATGTCTTCGAAAAAAAATGACCGAGTCTTTTTTTAAAAGTAAAGATGAGAGGTCAAAAAAATTGTTAGACCTCATACATATGGATGTATGTAGATCATTCAGTGTAACGGTTAAAGGGGGTTATGATTACTTCATTACCTTTATCAATGATATATCTCGGTATGGATTTATATAATAAAATATAAATCTAAATGCTTTGAAAAGTTTAAAAAAAATCAAGAATAGAGTTGAAAAATAAATAGAAAAAAGTATAAAGGTTCTGCAATTAGTTTATAGAGGTGAGTATTTGAGTACTGAATTTTAAGAATTCTTAAAAGAAAATAAAATTAACTTACAGTTGACTCCTTCATATACACCTAAACTTAACAATATGTTGAAAAGAAAAAATCGTATCCTATTAGATATGGTATAATCAATGGTTAGTTTTACTGAACTATTGTTATTATACTTATAGAGATATACTTTGCAGATTACTGCATACATCTTCAATAAAATTCCTACTAAATTAGTTCAAAAGACTATATATGAGATATAGAGTGATAAAAAATCCAATCTCAATTATATAAGGGTCTGAGAATGTCTGGTATATGTCAAAATAGTTAAATTTGACAAACTTGATGCTAAATCAAAGCTGGATCAATTTATTGGATATGCTAAAGATGATTTAGGATATTATTTCTACTTACCTTCTGACCAGAGAATATCGATCAGTAGAAATACACACTTCTTAGAGAAATAATTTCTTAAAGAAAAATGTGCAAGTAAAAAAATTGAATTAAAAGAGGAATCTTTTGAATTCGATCATACTAATATTAGAATATCTAATTAACAGACTTTTATTACAGTTAATCTAGTTCTAACTCAAAAATCTATTAAAGTTTCCAAGCTCCCAAAGAGATATGAATTTTTAAAGAGCAAGATTTTGAATCTTATTTAGTAAAAGTAATA
Organism: Trichilia minutiflora; assembly: GCA_035590515.1. Classification (NCBI taxonomy): domain Eukaryota; kingdom Viridiplantae; phylum Streptophyta; class Magnoliopsida; order Sapindales; family Meliaceae; genus Trichilia; species Trichilia minutiflora. The sequence continues at coordinate 12,450 of JAVXUL010149258.1, forward strand.
GATCATAGAGATGATCCGAGAACCTATAAAGAGATAATCTTAGATAAAAATTGGGGAAAATGATTAAAAGTAATGAATTCTGAAATAAAATCAATGCATATAAATTAAAATTGGATACTTGTTGATTCATCGAAGAGAATAGTTCCTATCAACTATAAATGAATTTTCAAGAAAAAGATTAGTAAGGATAAATAAGTGGAGACCTAAAAAGAACAACTAGTTACGAAGGTTATACTCAGAAATAAGGATTTGATTATAAGGAAACATTTTCACCCTTTGTTATGATAAAATCCATCTAGATTATGTTAGCCATAATCGCATATCATATTATGAGATTTAACAGATGGATATAAAGACAGCGTTTCTCAATGGTTATATTAAAAAAAAAATCTATTAATGAAATAAGCTATTGGTTTTGTATCCTCTGCTGAACCGATAAAGTATATAAGTTGCATCAATCCATTTATAGATTAAAGTAAGCTCTAAAAGTTAAAACATCTAGTTTAATAAAACAGTCAAAGCATTTGATTTTATTAAGAATCCAAATGAGCCTTGTGTATATAAATGAATTAAGAACCATGAGATTACATTCTTGATATTATATATAGATGATATATTATTGATGGATAATGATATATGCATGCTGGTAGAGGTCAAATTCTAGTTATCCAGAACATTCTTTATGAAAGATTTAGAAGACACAATCTATATTCTTGAGATTTAGATCTATAAAGATAAATCAAAAAGAATAATTGGATTTCAAAAGTTGTACATTGAAAAGATATTGAAAAATTTCAACTTGAAGAACTTTAAGAGAGACTCTTACTCTTTAATCAAGATCTTTATCTTTTAAAGATATGAGTTCAAAGACTAATAAAGAGCAAAAACAGATAACTATTGCCCTATATGCATCAGTTAACGATCGCTTGATGTAAGCTATATTATATACAAAACATGATATAACTTATGTTATAAGTGTTACTAGCAAAAATTAGACCAATCTCAGGAAAAAACAATGGTCAATAATGAAAGTAGTCTTTAAGTGCTTGAGAAGGATTAAGAATTTGATTTTGAGTTATAGATCTTAAAAGTTCAGTATTCATTGGTACTTAAATTCAGGCTTTCAATCGGATGTAGATGATCAAAATCTACATTCGATTTTATTTGTTTGTATAATAGAGGTGTTGCTTATTGAAAAAGCTTTAAGCAAACAACAACAAGTGACTATACTACAGAAACTGAATATATTACTACTTTAGAAGTAGCTAAAGAAATTGTTTGAATGCGAAAGTTCATGTTTGAACTAGGTGTGGTTCCTACTATGGTTTATCCAATAATAGTATTATATGATAATACAAGTACTATAACACAAACAAAGGAATCGATAAAAGAGATATATACCTTAAAAGCCAATCATAATGTGATTTATGATTGTAATTTTATAAATCTCTAGTAAATTTTTTGATTAATAAAATAAATATTTTTTATTATCTTATTTTTATCATACTCATATATAAATGTTTGATTTATATATAATAATAAAGACCATGGAATGTATGCAATACACATTATTATGATGAGATTATATTTGTCACACCCCGACCCTAGTCAGTCACGTGACAATCGCCGCGAATCCTAGAAATACATCCTATTACTTAGAATGCACCTCTAGAACCCGCTAGGCATTAATACTTATTTTCAAACTCATTAATCAATAAATAAACAAAATAAAGGAAAATGAAAGATTTTCGATCACATTAACATCCATCTCA